>PVHX01015004.1:0-48332 GCA_004024805.1 Geosciurus inauris | reverse complement strand
TGGTACTGGGGATTGAACTCAGGACTCGACCACTGAGCCACATCCCCAGCCCTATTTTGTGTTTTATGTAGAGACAGGGTCTCACTGAGTTGCTTAGCGCCTCGCCATTGCTGAGGCTGGCTTTGAACTTGCGATTCTCCTGTCTCAGCCTCCCTAAGTGCTGGGATTACAGGCTTGAGCCACCGCGCCCGGCTAGGCCCAGTTTTTAAATACTGTCATGTTCTGAGGTTCTGGGTATTAGGGCTTCAACATGTGAGTTTTGGGGGAGCTCAGTCAGACACAAAACAACCTCCTCTTAGATTTTAACATTGTTGAAAACCTTTATTTCACACCTTTTGGTTTTTATTCTGCCTCGCCGATCTATTACTCTTAAGCTTTTTTTTTTTAAACCCAGTTTTTCTTATGCTTAGTCATTGAAAATAGAAATTTCTTGAGTCATGGTCCTAGGCTGCTGGCTTTTGTCCTTTGTTTTTTCTCCCCAGGCATTCTCAACACTTTCATTTCCAATTCTGAAGGAATTACATATCTGTTGTCCAGCACCGACTAATCTAAGATCCAGATCTATCTTGTGACTCCACTTGGTTATCCCAGAGGTAGCTCAGAATTAATCCAAATCCCCATCCACGGGATTTGGCCCTTAGTCTACATTCTCAGCCTTATCTTTAAAAAAAAAAAAAATATATATATATATATATAAGTTGTAGATGAACATAATATCTTTATTTTATGTGGTGCTGAGGAGTGAACCCAGTGCCTCACACATGCAAGGCAAGCACTCAACCACTGAACCATAACGCCAGCCCCTCCAACCTTATCTTTCGCTACTCTCCTTTTTACTCTTTGCTATAGTTAAGCTGGCCTCTTAGTGCAAACATAGTGTGTTTCTTGCTTCAGAGCATTTGCTTTTGTTTTCTGTGTTGGTGATAACTCCTATCTTTCATTTAAAAAACTATGTAATTTTTAATACATACCAAAGATATTAATATTAGTCACTAGGGAAATACAAATTGAAACTGTAAGATAATCACTAAAAATAGCCAGAAGAGCTAAAAATTAAAAAGACTGGCAACAACAAATTTTCCATGCAGACACCCAGAACTCTCATAAATTGCTGGTGTGAGTATAAAATGGTAAAGCCTCTCTGGAAAACCTCTGACAGTTTCTTAAGTATACATCTACCTTTGGATTCAGACTTTCTATTCCTAGGTGTTTTCCCAAGAGAAATGAAAACATATTCACAAAAAGCTTTTTAAAAGAATGTTTATAATAGATTTATTCATAATAGCTAACACCTGGAAGCAACCCAAATGTCTAATAGTAGGCTAATGGATAAAAATTTTTTGGTATAGTCATACTGTAGAATGCTACTTAGTAATAAAAAGGAGCTACTGATGTACACAAAATGACATAGATGAATTTCACGGACATATTCAGCTAAAGCAGCAGAACACAGTGTTGTATGATTCCATTTATATTAAGTTCCGGAACAGGCAAAGCTAGTCTATGATTAAAAATATAAAAATAATGAATGGTTATTGCCTTTTGGTTGTGGAGAATGCTGATGTTCAGCTGGGAAGGGGCATAAGAGTTTCCTGAAGTGATGGGAATGTTCAATATCTGGCAAGTGTGGTTTACATGGGTTTATCTATTTGTTAAAGTTGTACAATTAAGAGGTATGTATTTCAGAGTATACAGATTTTATCTTAAAATTATAAGAATAATTGACTTGGGTAGCAGTAAGTGGGTGAAGCAGAGTAAACAAAATTGTAAAATGGTTGATGGTTGCTGAAGTTGTGTGATGAGTACCTAGGCATTTATTCTGTTTGAAATTTTCCACAAGAAAAGAGTTTTTAAACCAGAAAGATGTGAAGGCACATAAACAGCCCTGTGTTCTCACCATTAGCGTAATAAAAAAACTCTTCGCAGTGTAATTCTCTTTTTTCTTGTGGACCATACTCTTCCATGCTCTTTTCCCTACTCACCACTAACCTGAATCTCTCTTCACTTTAAATCTCTAATATGATTCCAGAGTCCACTTCCATAGGGGAGAGGCATTCTTGACTCCAAATACTCACTAGGTTTAGGTGCCCTTGGTATGTTTTCATCACAATCATGACTTATTTGTTTAGCTACTTAATATTAATTGCTTCAATAGACTGAGTTTTCAGAGAGCAGAGTATGACTAGTGTTGCTGTCTTGGTGCCTAAAATAATGCATTTATTAAATGATTGTGTTGGTGTAGTTTTTCTAATTAAAGATACCAAAATTGAAGAGTGATTCTATTATTGGTGACTTTATTTTTGTCTGTACATTAAAAAGGTTTTGGATTTCTGATTTTATTGATAACAGATATAAAAAAGGAGCATTAATACTGTTTGTTAGATTTGGGAACTATGTCTGAAAGGCCTATCAATTTTTCCCAGTGCTCTTCAGCTTTCTTATGTTATCTTCATTTTTAGAAGTCATTTATTTGATTAAAAGACCCTTTTCTTATTTACAAAGATAATTTGAAATTGTTGTTATTGTTGTTATTCTTCTTCCTTCTTCTTTTTTTGGTACCAGGGATGGAATTGAGGGGCACATCACCACTGAGCCACATACCCAGCCCTATTTTGTATTTCACTTAGAGACGGGATCTCACTGAGTTGTTTAGCACCTCGCTTTTGCTATGGCTTACTTTGAACTCGCGATCCTCCTGCTTCAGTCTCCCCAGTGGCTGGGATTACAAGCATGTGCCACCATGTCCTGCTGAAGTACTTTTTTCTAGTCTTCCTCTTTTGTGCCTTTTCTTTTGCCTATTAGTTTTGGTGTTTATCAGGAAAATTATCTTTAAGGACTTGTTTTGTTTTAGTTTTTTGTACTAAGGGACAAACAAAAAAAAAATGTTGGAAATTTAAACCTAATATTTGGAGCCATTATTTTATGTATTAATTGACTTTTCTCTTTGAATAATACTTAACTTAGAAAAATGGTAAATTTAAGTTAGTAGTACAGAATGATGTATAGTTATACTGAGATATGGAGTATGAATCACATTTGAATATCTAGCATTCATGTACTTTTTTTTTTTTTTTTTTTTTTTTAAATAGTACTGGGCTTTAAATCCAGGGTTCCTGATCTCATGCTAGGCAAATGCTCTATCATTGAGTTACATCCCTTGCCATCAGGTACTTTTGAGGTACTTGAATTCCCAACAGCTGTATTCTAAGTTTTTGAAACTAGGAGTTTTTTGACTTAGTTACTTCACACACGATCTTTCTAAGAAACAGACCTGAACACTATATACCTCCTCTTATGACCTTTTAATGACTGCCCATTGCCTAGAATAAAGCCCAAATTTAGAGCCACACAAACATGGCCCTTCATGAACTGACAGATATTTCCTAATATTCCTTATGTGCGTGATATAATGTTAGATTAGTCAACAATCTCTGAATTTATCATGTGTGGTGTTTGATCCATCTATCTTCTATATATGGCATTCAGTTCACCTAACTCTTTATTCAGCTTCAAAAGTCTCTTCATAGAAGGTTTTTAAAAATCTTGTCTAAGCTCAACTAATTATACCCTTCAGTTTGTTACATTTAGTAGTTAACAATGCAATAAACTGTGTTCCAGCAATTTTTCTAGATGTCCATTTTACTCCCTAAATTGAATTGCTTGAGAGCAGCCGTGGTATATTAAGGTTTGCAGTATTTTCATGCCTTGCTCACTGTAGTTGATCAATTAGTGCTGATCAGATAAATGAACATTCATGCTTTTCATTTTGAGAATATGAAATAAAGAGTTGTTTCTTAAGTTGCTTAATAGAAAATGGCACATTTCTACACAGATTGGCTCAATAGAAAAACAGAAGAGAATAATTAAATAAAATATAAGTAGCTTCATCTATGAACATTTTTCTGTAGTTGGAATATGTTATTAAATTACTTAGAATAGAAGGTTGAATTTCTGAATGATAATGTTTTAGTTGTTAAAGTAAATGGCATGCAGGAAAACTTTTAAGTTCATATGGCAAAAATGGGAAAATTGCAAAGTTAGAGTCTATGAGGTTTCTGATGTTTCATAGACTAACAAAAGGTTGCTTTATCAGCAGCATTAATGAACGAATTGCTTTATTGGCTGAGGCATACTGGTAGCTTTGTCGGTCCAAAGAGCTAAGGGTTCTTATTTCAATTCATGATTATGTTAGAGTAGTGAAGTGAAAGCAGTTGACCTTCTCTTAAACAGAAAATAGAAAGTTTTCACAAATAGATTAAAGCATTTTACAGGATGCAGTGAAGAACTAAATTACTACCAAATCACTTAAAAATTTATGAATTTCATATCTTTTTGTGTACTAGTTTTTCAGATAGTAGGCCCTCCTCATGAACCTGCTAATTGGTATTTAAAGCAATAACTTCAGTAGGACAGTTTTGTAAAGTTAGGCCAATGCGATTGATAAAACTGAATTATTAGGACTGGCAAGCTTTCAATTCTTCAAATGGTGTTAGACATTAAGAACAGTACAAGATACAGAAACATTAAGCTAGAGAAGGTGTAATTTTCCAAATTATTTTTTATTTAAGTAAATGAAATGCATTTTGCTTATTAGAATCATTTTGGAAGTGCTTGTTTGTGTCTGTTAATTTACATCACAGATTAAAGTAGAAGTCGTCACTGGGGACCTATATCTAAATTGATATTCTTCAAAATGATAATTTTTAAATACCAGGAATTGTAGAGCTAAGTACTGTTTACTAAGAATTATATAGTAACAGCACGTTTACAATTTTTAAGAATTTTTAGTTGTAGATGGACCTAATGCCTTTATTTTATTCATTTATTATGTGGTGCTGAGGATTGAACCCAGTGCCTCACATGTACTAGGCAAGCTCTCTACCACTAAGCTACAACCTCAGTCCCTATGTTTATAATTTTTAAGTGATGAAAATATTAAATATAATAAGATATAAGGAAGATTACATGATATTCATTTTTCATGTATCCAAACAGCCTAAATTAACAAATATTAACATTTTGCTGTTATTCTTTCAGAAACCGTTTTTTAAATTAAAAAGATTGTGAGATTAATACTGATCTCATTTTGTTGTTGTTGTTTTATTTGTTTTGTTACTGAGGATTTAACTGAGGGACACTGGACCACTGAGAGACATCCCCAGCCCTATTTTGTATTTTATTTAGAGTCAGGGTCTCAGTGTATTTCTTAGTGCCTCACTTTTGCTGAGGCTGGCTTTGAACTCCATCCTTCTGCCTCAGCTTCCCATGCCACTTGGATTACAGGCATGCGCCACTGCGCCTGTCTTAATCTCATTTTTTCCCACTCTTCTCAAAGGTAATTACTATGCAGAAGATACCTAAGTTTTTCATACTTTAATGTACACATTTGTATAGAAAGATAAATAGTATTGATTTGGTTTTAAAATGTAAATAAATAGTAAATTGTTTACATCTGTTATTTGCTTTTTTCACTGTTCATTTCAAAATTTGATATTGATATTTGTGCTTAAGATATGTTTATTTTAACTTCTGTATTATTTGTTCCATAATTTATGATAAGTTTGATTGTTTGGTTAAGGTGGTGCTACATGGTTTTTCTTTTGTAAAAGTGTCTTTTTCCTCATTGTAATTAATTATTAATCAGTGTAGAAGTACCTTGAGAGTGAATAAATACTGTTTCTCAACAACCTTTTCATCCCATTATTTTAATATCCATTGTTGATTTTTGCCTGAATCATTGATTACATCGATGTTCGCAAAATGTCGATTTTCTAGTTCTGTTATTGTTTCCACATTTATTAGATAGCATTCTTCGGTTAGGGAGAGTTTCTACTATGCTTTCTTCTGTACCACTGTGGGCTCTTGGATTTTTCTTTTATTCAGTGGGTCAGGCTCCATTTTTCTTACTTATTTTTTGGATGCTCAAATTGCTAAAATTTACCCAGTGGGAGCTCATTCAGTCTGGTTTCTCTGTCTCTTTGACATGTCCCATCAATTTTAGTACTTCTTTGCTTTCTGGTACACAGAATATTCTCTCCTGGCCTTACACTTTTCCTGCTACAGACTTGGTATTGGCTGTTTCATTCATCAAAGATCCCTTTCCCCTTGGTGGGGAACAGCATTTGCAGGCAACATCATGGGCATGGATGAGTTCTATATTACTGTGTGTCCTGGCTTCTTAGTAGTTCTTTCCATTGGACAGAGCAAAAAAACACACTTTTAAAAGCTGTTAATATTTTTAATTCTAATCTAGCATCACAGAGGTTCTTCTGTTGTTTTCCTGCTTAATATTTATATCTCTTTTCCCATATTGAGGATTCTGGTTACCAATAAGGTCAGTATACTAAGTTTGTTCATTTCCTCTGTCATATAATGTACAGGATATAATATAATTGAATTACTTCACCAGTCCTACTGCCAGCAGTAAATACAATAAGTAAAAAAAGTTGGTTCATAGAACTCTAACCACATACCTTTGCTAAGCATGCTATGCTCATAAGTTGTTTCAATTATGATTTTTATGTTACCAGTTTGATGAATGGGTATTTACATTTGTATTCAGTTTTAGTACCCCCATTGATGTATTTAAAATTTTTTAAGTGTAGTAAAACAGTGACACGATTAAAAGTCAAAACTGTATAAAAAGGCAAACTCAAGACTCTCCCTCCCATTCCATCTCTTTCTCTCATTTCTACCCATCCTGTATATAACCAGTTTCATTAGCTTCTGGTTTTATCCTTCGTGTGTGTGTGTGTGTGTGTGTGTGTGTGTGTGTGTGTTCATTTGTTCCTTTTTTTCTTTCACGGTGCTGGGGATTGAACTCAGGGTTTCCTACATGCTAGGCAAGTGTTCATTCCCAACCCCTTCTTGGGTTTTCTTTTGAAAAAATAATAATATTTTATATGTGCATACATTTTTGTTTGTACTTGTTATTCAATTCTGCCTTTATACAACTGGAATATACTACATGTACATAAATTCTTTTGCACCTTTTATAGTACATCTTGGGTATATTTATACCAGTGCATAGTGGTATTCTGCATTCTAGTTTATAGCCCTGTAAGGAAGTGTTAAAAGTTCATTAGACTAGTATTTAAAAATTTTTTTTGAATAGGTAAGTAGTTTCTGATTATTTTTATGTTACCAAAAATGCCAAATAAATTTGTATACATTTTTTCTCACATTGTTAGAGCTGTATCTTCAGAGCAAAGTACTAGGAGTGGGATTACTGTGTTTAAGGTTAAATGAACATATAGTTTCATAGGTAAGTATGTATTGCTGATTTCCATTCCATAGGGATTGCTTTCGCATTCCTACCTGGAATTAAGTGAATGCCTGTTTCTCCACAGACTTTCCAATGAGGTGTGTGGTCAGTCTTTTGTATTTTTGCCAATGCAAGAGATAAATTCCTAGTGAAATTTAAAATTTGCATTGCTCTGTGAATGAACCTGAGCATCAGCTTACTGAGTTCTAGAAACACATTGCTCACCCAAATTCCAAAAAGCTCCAAAAGCTTCTGCACCACATGTCACAGAAATGACCCCATGTTGCAGTACCAATTTCTATTTTAGTCGGCTTTTTCGCTGTTGTGACTGAAAGACCGGATAAGAACAATTTTAAGGAGGAAAAATTTATGTGAGGGCTCACAGTTGAGGGTCTCAGTCCATAGACAGCCAGCTCCATTCCTCAGGGCTCCAGGTGAGGCAGACCATCATGGAGGGAGAGAGTGGCAGAGGGAAGCAACTCACATGATGATCAGAAAACAGAGATCTTTTGCTCCCAGGTCTCTAAGGAATGGTTTATCCAAATTATCCCACTGTTTATCAGAAGTATTACTTTCTCCAGCGGCTATCTTTTAATTCTGCATTCTTCAGGTTCTCCTTTTGTATTCTTCAGTAGCCAGTGATGTTATCTGCTGTCTCAAACACCTGTTCCCAGTATTTTCCTATTAAATGCCAGACTTTCACTTTCTGGAGATTATTTTATTTGCATTTCTCTTCAGGCTTCATTTTCCTTTTCTTTGCTGTGTAGTCTCTGTTTGATTCTTCAGTACTTGATCTACAGAATTTTATCGCCTTTCCCAACTTGTGTCTAACTTGGGATCTGTATCTATTGTGACCTATTAGTTACACTATAGTTTATAGATGGTTTTATTTGCTCTTTGTGTTGAGGCTGTTTTGTGTGTGTGTGTGTGTGTATGTGTGAAGGAGGTGTGTTTAGAAAGATTTGAATGTACACGGGGCAACTATTGTCCAACAGGAACCCAGAATACAATCACTTGATTTCTAACTTTGTTTTATCCCCTTTAATAGAGAAGTTTAAGATTTTGATGACAATTACAACTTTCTCCTTGTTTTTTTGTTTGTTGTTTAGAATAAAATTTTCTTTGTTTTATAAAAAGTTAGCTATATTGTCTTTTTTAAAGTTTTAATTTTGATTTTCATGTTTAGAGTAAAAAATTATACCTAAAAAACTTATCTGGAATGGAATGACACATAGTAAATAGATCCTTTTTCATATATGAAAAAGATCATGATTAGTTGAGTGTCATATTGTAAAATAGATCTTTTTCAGATCTATAGCTATGATTTAATAATGGGTTAAACAATAAACCTCTTTAGACGGTTCTCTGATAATGAGTGTGCAAGGCATTCAAATTGAGGTGTGTTTTTATATAGCCTTGCTTATAGAGAAAAGGTCTTCCTTCAAACTTTGCTCAGAAATTGTATTTGATGGGCTAGTGTATGGTAGGGAATTCCCAATGATAACATAATATATCCCAATCTAGATCCCATTTCACTCTAAGGAAAAGAATAGAAGGATCAGAAAATTATATACTTGAAGTGCTTGTGCAAATGTCTCATTTATACCTGGGAACTTGGTTTAAGTAATTTGAGTTGTTTGTTATGATGTTATACTTATTTTTAATATCTGTATATTAGAGCTGTAGTAATGCAAAATAGAGTCCAGAAAGAGTCCAGATAATTAAATAATGAAAAAGAAATTGTACACACACACATATACACACAGCAAGAGTTTGTTTTGTTTTTTTGACATAAAGAACCATGTATCTAAAAAGATAAACAGATTTGAATCCATTAAAATGGAACAAACTTCTGAGAGAAGAAACATGATAAAGAGCTTCTTCAAATTAAGAAAAATTAGAAAATGGGTTATGAATAAAGACAACTCAATACATATGAATCCTTTTATAGTTTGCAGGTGTGCACAAAGAAGTATGTATGAGAATGTTAATTGTGGCATTATTTTGCATAAAGAAAAAGTCAAAAGCAGTGTGACTGTCCAACAGTAGGGATATAGCTAAGTAAATTGTACATCCATACTTCAGAGCATGAACACACTGATTAAAAAGAATAAGGTTTTTGTGTTGTATTTGTTTTGTGTTGGCAAAATCTCCAAATCATATTATTAATGAAAATATAGGGTGATGTAAAGTGCGGACTCATTTACTCAACACAGTAGCTCTGTTATGGTATCCCTGAAACCATTTTATATATTGTACAAGATAAGGAATTTAATATTTTAATATTACTAGGAATCAAAAGTTTTGTTGTAAGAGAATAAAGACAAATATAGAATAATCTTTAACTATTAAATTAGTTGGAAATATGAGTATCTGTATCCATCTATCCATCTTCCCTAGTTCTGTCTACCAGAAGAGTTTAAAAGTGTGAACAATCTCAGTAGTAACAATTACACTCAGTATCCATATCTTGGTCTAAGTACTATTCCCCAATGAAAGGATCTAAGACTTACGGAAAAAAGGTAATTGCAGTTCTTGGGGCTACACAGGAAGCGAGAAAACAAGGAAGTGCTCAAAAGTAGATGGGTTACAGCATAAGAACCAACCCAAAGGAATTCCCACTGGTCAAATCTGGAATAACCTGACCATCAGTAAGGAACGAAAACAGTTGATAAACGAATTGAAAAATCAGTCCATGATTCCAGAATGACAAAAAGAAAAACAAAAGGAAAATCCTTCTCTGTAGAATTGAGAAGCAATGTAAAACTAAAAAAGTATCATATTATAAACTCCAAAGAAACAATCTTGGCCACAAACATCAATGGATGCCAAAACCTTAGGGTGAAAAATTCCTGGGATCAGGATGTATACACATAGTGTTAATTGTCATCCCACTAATCTTTTACTATTACAAAGGGGGAAAAGTGCCTTTATAATAGAGTCTGCATCAGCTCTTACAGTGGTACAACCTGATACCATATTCTTCTTGTGATGTAATGTAGAATGAGGTAACCTTTGCAGTATTCTTGCCCAATATATTTATCCTGAATCCATTTAGATTCCCAAATTTATCTCGTTTCTGGGAAGTATAGGGAATTGTCAAATCATACTCTGGGTAACAATGAGACAAGTCTAGGATGTGAGGGACATTCTGTAAGAAAACTGGCTAGTCTTGTCCTCAGTGTATCAATGTCTTAATAAAAACAAATGTTTGTGTAGAACTATTTTAGGATAGGAGAGACCAAAGAGATGTAAAGTCTAAATGTAAGGCATACATTTTGATTTGCTCTTGGATTTATCTGATACCAAAGGCTAAAAGAAAAAAGAAATCTTAGGGCATAGTTGAGAAAACTGGAACACATTACATTTAAAATACAACTTAAAAATTGATTCCTTCCCTCTTTTCTTCCTTTTGGCTAGTTGTTCTACCCAACCATTTGTTACATTTGTTAATAGGCTGTTTTAAAAAATATGTTTCACTACTTAATGTAGTCTGTGATTAAATCAGTATATATACATTTGTTATTTACATCTCTAAGCAGCATGTCTCTGTTTATGAAAGATAATGTGTGACTGTCTTCTAAAGTAGCTTGTTTAAAAGGACTTCCACCGTCACCAATACCACATTCTAGTATATTTAATAGCTATATAATCAGATTTACTTTGTTTATTGTTTATTAGGTTGCTGCTTTTAAGCTTTATTTTAGATCTTTAATTTGAGAATAGCGGTGGCCAGGTTAACTTCATTAGTGTAAGATTGTTATCTTGGAGAGCATTCTGTTCCTTTACTTTTTTTCCAACTTAAAGTACGTGTTCAGTAGCAACAACAACAACAACAACCCGATTGTCATGTCTTCAAAGATGAAATGGCTAGTAAACACATAATGATGTTCAGCAACATTAGTCATTAGGGAAGTAGAAATCAAAACCACCATGAGATACCACTTGGCTATCGTAAAATACATGGAAAATAGCAAGTGTTGGTGAGCATGTCGAGAAAATTGGAACTTTCATGCCTTGCTGATGGGAATGTAGAAAAATTGTAGCTGCTATGGAAAACAGTTTGCCTATTTGCCATTTTAATGGCAAATCATTTTGAATTCTACTTATAGATGTGTTCCTAAAATAATTGAAAGCAGAAATTCAGACCAGTGTTCACAGCAGCATATTCATAATAATCAAAAGGTGGAAATAACCCAAATGTCCAGGAACAAATGAAAAATAAATGTGGTATATAAAAACAGTGGAATATTATTCAGCCATAAAAAGAAATGGAATTTTGGTACATGCTGCAGCACAGATGAACTTGGAAAACATTATGCTAAGAGAAATAAACTAGATAGAAAAGAACAAATGTAGGTATATAGTACTTATATCTAGAGTATAAGTACTCTAGGCACTTATGTGAGGTACCTAGAGTAAGTAAATTCGTAAGGCCAGAGAATAGAGTTTACCAGAGGTGGGGAGGGGAATGGGAAGTTATTGCTTAATGGGATAAAGTTTCTTTTTGGAATGATAAAAAATTTTTGGAAACAGATAGAGGTGATGGTTGTACAACATTGTGCTTGTATTCAACGCACTGAATTGTACACTTAAAAATGGTTAAAATGGTAAATTCTTTGTTACATATTTTGACAAAATATTTTTTGTTGTTTTTTCAAAGTATTGTTTTTTTTAATGTTATTTGTGAAAAATCTTTCCAGTGTACTGGAAAAACTTTGCTGATTTCTTGCTTTCTCTTTGAATCTGTATTAAAAGTCGTATATGCCGCATGGCGCGTGCTTGTAATCCCAGCAGTTGGGAGGCTGAGGCAGGAGGACTGCAAGTTCAAAGCCAGCCTTGGCAACTTAGGGAGACCCTAAGGACTTAGTGAGACCCTGTCTCAAAATTTAAAAAAAGGAAAAGAAAAACAGGAAAAAAAAAAAAAGTCTGGGGATGTAGCTCAGGTGTCAAGTACCCCTGGGTTCACTTTCTGGTGTTGCCCCCATCCCCTGACCAAAGGAAAGTCTTATGCATTTGGAAGTGTTATAGCTACATAAATGAAAAATAATGTTAGGAGTGATTTTTAACTGAATACTTTAGAGGAAAAATCTTATGTAGTCATTCTTTTTATTTCATGTTAAGTTATACAAAGTTGACTTTGTAGATTAAAAAGAAAAAATTATGTTCTTTTGGTCCCATAGAAACAAATCAAATTTGAAAAGCTTGCTTATTTCTTGAGTTGTAGCCATAATAAAAGATCAACAAGACAAGTAATGTAACAACAGTAGGTGCTTATTGACCTGATCAAATTTAAGAATGACCTGAAGAAGTAAAAATGTAAGCAAAACTGGGCAGTGCTGTGATGACATGCCAGAAATTCAAACTATATAGTTGTTGAGTGTTGGGGGGGCTTGTTTTATTTTCTTAGTTTCATTTTTTCTAGTTTAATATCTCTTCTCAAGCACTTTTATTGTATCTTTTTTAGATCATAACTGCAGTTGGCATTGAGGCATTTTCATTTGGTTCTGTAAGGTTTCAGTGCATATGATATTTTAAGTGTGTATTCAGAGAGGGTGGAAGGAAACAGCGAACATCACTGGTGACAGAGGCAATAAGTTTGGTGACTGCTAATATTCTTCCAAATGGCTTTTTTGGGATTTTTTTTTTTTGATATTGATTGTATACTTTTTATTTGGAATTTAGAGTTCCATTGGTAAGAGCTATGAGGAGTCTGAGATTTTGCACTTTTTTGCAAGCTTAATAAATGTCTCAGCCATACTTAAATGGATGCTGGTAGAAGACATGGGGCTCTTGAGTTGAAATTGACGGATAATTTAGTATTGACAGTAAGTAATAGCAGTGGCTAAGAGTACATATTAGACGTTTGGGAGCCAATTTCCTGTGCCCTAGTTCCCATGTAGCAGTGTGAGTAGAGCCATAGGACACGTTGTACATCGTGTAACAGGAGAGGAATCCTCAGCTTGAAAACCTGAATGGTTTACAAAAGAAGGTAAGAATGTTGTTCTTTTCTGTGGAGAGAGATGTTGTCTCTTCTTCCAAGGTTGTTTACTAGGAAAATATTCTAAGAAAGATAGTGCAGAGCACAGGGCAATGAGTTTCTTACTCCAATGAGGTACAGAAACTTTGGAGTTCCACAGAGAATTGTCTCCTAAAGGTATTTTCTATTCATTTCTACATTGTCTTGTCTTCTGGCAAGATTCCCAATGAATACACCATTCTGATTTGTCTGTCTTACAGAGGATAGTGAAGTATCCAAATTGTTTGCTACCTTTTAAAATCAGGGTTTTGCTTTATTATTGTTGAGAGTTCTTACTTAATTCTGAATAAAGTATTTTGTCAGATACGTGATTGCAAGTATATTTTTTCAGCCTGTGACCTGTCTTTTCACCTTCTTAAGTCTCTTACAAAGCTAAAGATTCTAATTTTTTTAATCTTTATTTTATTTGTTTATTTTTATGTGATTCTGAGGATTGAACCCAATGCCTCACACATGCTGGGCAATTGCTTTACCACTGAGCCACAACCCCAGCCCTAAAGTTTCTAATTTTAATGAAGCTATCAATTTTTTCTCTTATGAATTGTTTTATAAACTTTGCCTTACTGCATATTGTAGATTTTTCCCTTGTTTTCTTATGGACATTTTATTATTATTTTATGTTTCACACTTAGATCTGTGATCTACCTTATGTTGCTATTTGTGTAAGTTATGAGGTAGAGTTTAAATTCATTGTTTTTGCTTTTGGATATCCAGTTGTTTTAAAACTATTTCTTGAAAAGACTATCGTCCCTCATGGAATTACCTTTGTACTTTTGTCAAAAATCCATTGCTGCTATTTGTAAGTATCTATTTCTGGATAGTAAGTATCTGGATTGTAAGTATCTGATTCTCTTTATTGAACTACCGTCTGTTGTTTTGCTTAATTATCATTGTCTTGAATAATTTAGCTCTCCAGTCATTACTGAAATTAGTGTTAATTTCCCTAATTTTGTCTTTTTTGTAAATTGTTTTGAATATTCTAGGCCCTTTGCTTTTCCATGTAAAATTAAAAATCAGCTTGTTGATAATTAAAAAAATAGTTGGTCATTTGTTTCCATAGGCCTCATATCCATAGATATAACCAATTGCATATCAAAAATATTTAGAAGAAAAATTAGTCTGTACTGAACCATATGCAAAATGTTTTCATGTCATTATTTCCTAAACAATACAGTATCACAACTTTTTATATTGTATCAGGCATTAAAAGTAATGGAAAGCCAATGGTGCCACAAATACTATACCATTTATGAGAGAGTTGAGCACGTGTGCATTTGGTATCCAGTGGGGTTGCACCTGGAACCAGACCCCTCTTCCGCTTTTACAGAGGGTTGACTATGTTCTGCTGGGTTTTATAATACATATCAATCTGAAGAGAACTGGTATTGTAACAATAGCCTTTCATTCTGTGAATCTTTTTGGGTCCTTGATTGCTTTCATTAGTTTAATAGTTTTCAGCCTACAGATCCTGCACATATTCTACAGATGCATATGTAAGTATTTCTTTTTGATCTATTGTAAATGTTCCTGCAGTTAATTTTTTCCCCACATTTTTATTGATGCATTATAGTTGTACATATCAATGGGATTTGTTGTTACATATTCTTGCATGCACATATAAAAAGTTTTGATTTTCTAATTCATTGCTAGTATATAAAAATACAGTGAATTTTGTATGTTGATATTCTATCTCACAACCTGTTGAAACTATATATTAGTTCTAGGAGTTTGTCCTTTGGGTTTTCTGTATAGGTAATCATGATTTAGAATAAAGATAATTTTTAATTTCTTCATTTCCAATTTGTATGCCTTTCATTAATTTTCTTTTCTAATTGTACTTGCTAGGGCTTTCTGATATATACTGATTAGAAGTGGTAAGAAAAAACATCCTGTGTTTTGTTCCTGATCTTTGATTAGTCTTTTATTATTAAATGTGACCTATAGGTTTATTTAGATGCCTTTTATCAGATTAAAAAAGTTCCCTTTTATTTCTACTTTGCTGAGTATTTTTTATCAAGAATAGATGTTGGATTTTGTCTAATGCCTCTTCTGCAGTTTGAAATATGGTTTTTCTTATTTAGATTGTTAATACAATCTATTATATTGTTTGATTTTCAAATATTGAATCAGCTGTGTATTCCTGTGGTAAACCATACTTGGTTATGAGATATTTATTATTCATTTTTTATATTGTTGAATTAGATTTGCTTATATTTTGTTGAGGGGTTTTGTATATGTACATGAGGGATATTGTCTGTTGTTTACTTACAATATCATTGTCTCTCTGCTATTTTGAGTTGAGAACTATTCTCTTTTCTGTTTTTGGGAAGAGATTGTGTTTAATTGATATTTTTTCCTGAATGTTTTGTAGCATTTGCTATGAAACCTTCAGAGCATATTTCCTTTTTGAAGTGTTTTTAACTATAAATTTGTTTTTATATATGTATATATGTCTACATATATATGTCCAAAATAGGATAATTTGTATATATACACATATATATGACAGTTCAGATAATCTGACTTTTCTTGAGTATTAGCAGTTTGTGTCTTTCAGGATGAAATGATTCACTCCATATATTTGTAGTCATGAAGTATTCCTTAATTATTAATGTTTCTAAGGTCTTCAGTGATATTTCTGCTTTCAGACCTCATATTGACAATTTGTCTTATCATCTTCTCTTGTTTTATGAGTTGGTTAGTCTGGCTAGAAGGTTTTCTATCAATTTTATTGAACTTCCCCAAAGAATCAGCTTTTGTATTTATTAATTTTTCTTTTTTCTTTTAGTTTCATTTTAATCCATTGGTTTCTACTCTTTATTATTGCCTTCCTGCTGCTTGTTTTGAGTTTGTGTTGGTCTTGTCCAGTTTCTTAAGGTGGGTACTTACTGATTTGAAGCTATTTTTCTTTTCCTTTTCTAACATAGGAATTTAATGCTACTAATTTCCCTGTAAGCACTGCTGAGACTGCATTGTATATATTTCGGTATGTTGTAATTGTTTTTTCCAGTTCAAAATATTTTCTAATTTCCCTTGAGACTTCTTTGGTCTATAGATTGTATAGATGTGTTGCTGAATTCCCATATTTCAGATTTTTTCCGTTATCTTTCTGTTATGCATTTTTAGCTTAATTCCATTGTAAGCAGATAATATATTTTGTATTATTTCAGTTATTTTAAATGAATTAAGGCTTATTTTATTTAGGTGAATGTTTTATGTATACTTGGAGAGAATGCCTATTCTTTGGTTGGAATAATTTGTTTTTGAATGGAAAGAGAAAATGTTTTAATTTTCTTATAAGACTAGACCTTAAATCCTAATTGCTTTATCTAGTGGGGTAATTTCTAAGGGTACTGGGATTTAGAATGCAGTCATCCATTGCTTAAGACGGGATATGTTCTAAGATATGCAGTAGTAATGGTTTCATTAGTGTGCGAATGTGATAGTGTGTAC
Source organism: Geosciurus inauris (assembly GCA_004024805.1). Classification (NCBI taxonomy): domain Eukaryota; kingdom Metazoa; phylum Chordata; class Mammalia; order Rodentia; family Sciuridae; genus Geosciurus; species Geosciurus inauris. The sequence continues at coordinate 31,575 of PVHX01015004.1, read as the reverse complement.
TTACACAAACCTAGATGTTAAGAGGTCAGTCATTTGATTTGGCCTCTTGGTACAAATACAAAATACTTGAGGCTGCTGCTGGCATGGCAGCACAGTAAGGTTTGTTTACACCAACATTACCACAAACCTGAGTAATGTGTTGTGCTACACTACTGAAACTGCTACAGTGTTATTAGGCAGTAGTAGGAATTTCTAGCTCTGTGATAATCTTTTTTTTTAATGGCGATGGACCTTTATTTTATTCATTTATTTATATGCGGTGCTGAGAATCGAACCTAGTGCTTCACACATGCTAGGCAAGTGCTCTACCACTGAGCCACAACTCCAGCCCCTCTGTGAAAATCTTATGTGACTACCTTTATACATGTGATCTGTTCTTGACCGAAACATTATAATGCAGTACATAATTGGTTCTATGATTTCCTTTTACTAACTGTATTATTTCAAATAAATTTCTATAGGTTCTCCACCCCTCTGCACATTTGTTAAATAGTAATGATGGGTTTGATTTTGTAGAATTCTTCTGTTCTTTAGAATAGCATGCATTAAATTTTGTAGTACAGGACTTATGAGTTAGTATGTTTGGGGTTGGGGCTGTAGCTCAGTGGTAAGGCCACTTGCCTAGCATGCGTGAGGCACTGGGTTCGATCCTCAGCACCACATAAATATAAAAACAAATAAAATAAAGGTATAAAAAAATACAGTAACATTAAAAAAGTTAGTATGTTTATTCTCAGTTATTTTAACAATCTTGCTTTTTGTTAATTTAATTTGAAGTGTAATCTTAGAGATAGGTGAGATATTGGGACTCCATAAAGATTTAATTTGTTACAGAATTTTTTTTTTTTTAAATTTTTTTAGCTGTTGATGAATCTTTATTTTATTTATTTATTATATATTTGTGGTGCTGAGGATCGAACCCAGTGCCTCACGCATGCTAGGCAAGCGCTCTACCACTGAGCTACAGCCCCAGCCCCTGTTACAGAATCTTTTAATCGCAGATATCAAGGTGGATAGCAGTTTATGTTTCTAAACCTTGTTTTGGGGGGAAGGGGATTAGAATTCATCCAGTTTTAATACAGTAAAGTAAGTGATCAACTGGGGCTTGCATTCGCTTAAGGAATATGAATGTGGCAAAAGATGTAAGTCACAGACTGCACAAGAAGTACTTTTGAAAATTTGCAATTGATAAGAACTGTGAGGAATTTAGATATAGTCTTAAAGTTTGTGGACATGTCTGAGAAAACAGTGAGGGCATAACTATAACTAATTATGTAGAAATGCAGATAAATTATGTTGAATTTCTTTTTTTTGGGGTACTCTTTGGACAATTGAAACAAATCAGATATTTTTAAAAACTACCATGAGAGGGGCTGGGGCTGTAGTTCAGTGGTAGAGTGCTTGCCTCGCATGTGTGAGTCACTGGGTTCAATCCTTAGCACCACATATAAATAAAAAAATAAAATAAAGATAGTGTCCATCTACAACTAAAATATATTTAAAAAAAAAAGTACCATGAGATTACTTTTTAATTTGCTGGTAGTGTCTATGAGAATGTCACCAGAAAGTTGAGGAATTCCTTTCAAATTGAGGTACTGTGTAAGCATTCCTTTGCGATTTTGTAGCAATCAAGCCAGATGCTTGAGAATAAACACCCAAGTGCTGTGCCTTCTTTGTTAAAAAAATAGAAATGCTGCATGTGATTTTTTAAAATTTACATCTTTTACAAAAATTTGTTATGGCATGAGTTTTTAAAAAAGACATTTGAAGGATATAAAATTATAAAATTCAATTCTGCATAAGATACAAGTAAACCATTGCTTGGTTTGTACTAGATTGATTTGTGAGATATTATAAGTAGACTAAATTAAATGGGTGATGAGTAATTTGAGAAGCAGTTTTTAATGTTTGTCCCAGGTAATTCAAGATCCGATGTCCATGTAACTGTAGCAGGTCCCTCTTATTCCAAAGACCCCCAGTGGATACTTGAAATCTCAGGTAGTACTGAACTTTGTTTTTATTTTTCTTTTCCCATATAAAGTTAAGAATTTTTACCTTTTTACATAAAGGAAGCACTTTATGACTTCACTATGATATATCTGAATTGCCAGTACCGCTACTCTTGAGTTTCACTTCCATTATTAAGTAAAATAAGGGTTATTTGGACACAAAGTACTAAGATACCAGTTCTTTGAGGTCCATCTGGTAACTGAGATAGCTACTTAGTGATTAATGGGCAGAAGTGTACACAGGATGGATACTCTGAAGAGATGGATGATTCACATTTCAGGAAGAATAGAGTTTGAGATTTCATCATACATCTTAGTGACTTACAATTTAAAAATCAAAATTGTTAATTTTGGGGGTTTTCCATTTAATATTTTTAGTGGCCAGAGCTCTTGACTAGCTAGACTCCCTACCTTTTTATATTCTTTACCAGTGTAGCTTCAAAAATATTAATATTGAAAACAACAAAAATAGCAGTCTCTTAAAAAAATAAATTATGAGCACCATTTTTTTTTTTTTGGGTACTAGAGATTGAACTCAGGAACACTCAACCACTGAGCCACATCCCCAGACCTGTTTTTTCGTGTTTTATGTAGAAACAGGGTCTCACTGAGTTGCCTAGTGCCTCACTGTTGTGCTACCTCACCGAGGTTTTGAACTTGGGATTCTCCTGTCTCAGCCTCCCTAAGTGCTGCGATTACAGGCTTGCACCACTGTGCCCAGCTATGAGCACCATTTACGGATGCTAGATTTAAACAAATTCTTTTATTATTTTAATTTTAAAAAGTTTGAGTTAACACATAAAAATGTACATATTTATGGGATATGATGTAATATTTTGATACGTGTATATATTATGTAATGTTGAAATCAGGTAAGCATATCTACCTCCTCAAACATTTACCATTTCTTCCTGGTGGAAGCATTCAAAATCTTTTTTGTAGTTTTTTTGAAAAATAACAGTACATCATATTGTTAACTTTGCCCTCCTGTGCAATAGCATACCAGAACTTATTTCTGCTAACTGTAACTTAATACCTGTTAAAGATGCTAGATTTTAAAATAGTATTTATGTGATTATAATTCATGAACAATCTTCTTTAGATTTATTGCTTAATGAACAGGGTGCAGCCATTGAATTCATTGTAGTTCTTTTGTTTTAGGGGAAGATTGCTTGCATCCTTTTATCTGGTATCTTTATTATCACTAGAAATCGTAAAATTAGGTAATTTATCTTAGTAAATATATATATGATTGTGTGGGCTATTTAGATATGGGATGGGACCTGTTGTCTTGACTTCATTTTGTCACTATTGGCTTCAAAGTGGTCTTTTAAACCACGAACCATGATCCTAGTCCTAGTATTTTTCTTTTCTTTTTTAAAAGAAATGCATCCTCTGGGGGAGTTTCCTTTATATTCAGAAAGTTGGTTCTTCTTTTTTAGGAAGATAAGACAAACTTCTCATAAAGAAGAGATTTCCCCCTTTTTGTTCTAGGGTACCTCTCATATTGACGTGTGTTCAAAGATTGCCCATGTTGGTCACTTTATTTTATTTGTGGTAAAAATAAAACTTTTTGAAAGTCAGGAACCTTAAATAAGCATGTTTCATGCTTGGATGGGGTATGGAGTTAGACTAATGAAAAAAAAAATCAATTTGGTAGTGGTTTTTCTTTTGTCCACTGTCTCTCAGGACTAACTAGATCGCTGGCCATCTTTATTCAGGAACTTCACAATTTCTGGCTGTTGTATGTTAGGAAAGGAACTCTCTATCAAGCCAGATTCATAGAGATAACACATCCCAAGGAAAGTTCTTGTAAGGTTTTGATGAATCCTACCAAATGAAGTTTGACCCTATTAAGGGGTGCTAATCTGAGGGGAAACCTAAATTCCTTAGCCTCTGGGAATTAGGCCATCTTCTTCTTCCTGAATTTTGTTACAGGCTCACAAAAACAACAAAAAATATCCAACAGCCAAAGACAAACAGGTTGTTGTAATAAGTTACAGATTCTTATTCAGATCTAATAAAAGATTAATCAGGTATTTAATTTAGACAGAAGAACAGAAATTGGTTGGCTTCAAAAGAAACAGCAGTTAGGTAAATATAAGGAAAAGGCAGATAAGAAGAATGGAACTTTCTATATTTTTAATATAGGTAGGTACTATTGTAAATATGAACAAAAGAATTTATGTATGTAAGAAGACTTATTTGCAAGGCATTTTTTTCCCAACATATATAGAACACTTTCCTTGAAAAGGTATGGTTTAACAAAATCTAAGCTTTCCTTCATTTTTTAAAAAAACTAGTCAAAGAACTTTATTAACCTTTGTTTCAAGCATTATTACCAGGCCTTTTCAGCTTAATTAGGTACACAGAATAAATTGGGTATAAAAGAAACCTTGAAAAGAGCTACAGCGTCCAAGGGGCTTGGGCTTAAAAATATTAGAGATCTAAATTTTAGCAGATTCATAAACAAAACAATTTTAAAAAGCAGTTGTGGTATAAAATAGTAGCTCCCAGTAACTTCTTCAAGTTTTATCTTCTTCTGGAGTTGACTCGGTTTGCCTCATTTTTAGAAGTCTCATTAAAATTCTACACAAGATCTGAACCCCCTTTCCCCGCTCCCCTTCCTCCTCTCCAATAGCAAGTGGTGCTCTTCCATCCATAGATTGTTTGGGCAGTGCTTCAGCCAGTCTCCTTAAATCAGTCAGACTGTCTGCACCAAGCTGTTGTGAGATGCTGGGTAGCATTTCTGACAGCTGTTTTATCTTTGCATGGCCTGTAATATGAAGTTGTTTGCTGCCAAAGATGCCTGAACTTGAAGGTTGTTACAGTGGATCACTGTTCCTTGGTTTGTAAACATATTCACCTCTTTCATACTGGAGATGATACTGTGTTTACCCCTAACTTCTTTAAGCTTCTTTAAGGAGAACTGAAGTTGTTTTTGTTTTTAAATTTTTTAATTTAAATCATTTGCTGTAGCTGTTCTATGAACCACCTTCCTTCTGCAAAAAGTTTCTTTTCAACCAATGTATACCTGTGCTATCAGTTTGGCGAGTTTTTTCTGGTTCATGATAACGTCTTTAATCTTGTTAGACAAAAATGGGGGCCATGTGGTGTACCAGGGTTGATGCTTAGGGGGTTTTGTGGGCAGACCACCTAAGATTAGGTGCACATGTAGGGACTCAAGATAGCAGATAGAGGGAAGCTGGAAGCAACCAAAAAGTCTAAGATTTTATAAATAATAGTGTCTAGTAAGTTTGCTTTAAAGTTTTTATGAATGCCTGGCTTGGCTGTCTGGTTGGTTTTTTTTTTTTTTTTTTTTTTAATTTTTTTAGTTGTTGATTGACTTTTATTTATTCATTTGTTTATATGCTGAGGATCGAACCCAGTGCGTCCCACATGCGAGGTAAGCGCTCTACCACTGAGCCACAGTCCCAGCCCCTCTGGTTGCTTTTGATATCAGTGTATGAGCTAGCTGTTAATGATTTGAAAATATTTGTGCAAAATTACATATTTGTAAATTTAACTTAAGTTTGTTTAGGATAAGCATTAGTAAAATCTATGTAATGTTCTGTACCATTACAGTTGAACATCTCCAGTTGGAAAATCTGAAATCTGAAATGCTAGAGTATTTGGATTTGGGCTTTTTGGGTTAGGGGTGTTAATGTGGTAAAGTCTATGCAGATACTCCACAATCTGAAAAACTACGAAATCTGAAATGCTTTTGGTCCCAAGCATTTCAGATAGGGGACAACTCAACCAGTGATAGAAAATCATAAAGGAATCCTTTGCTGGCAAAATTTATATTTACATTGAAACTGTTTTTAGACTTACTAGTACAAAATGACCAGCCATATTTAAATTACCTTTGAATAATCAATAGAAATAAATTGGAATACATTGTTAAGAAATTTTAGATTTTCAAATTAGTGAGTTCCATATTATTAGTATGATGGCCTAGAGTTATTGAGAAGTATTTTTTTTTAAATTTTAAAAACATTGAAGTATTATATATATACAGAAAAGTATAGACGAACTTTTCTGTTGATGTACTTTTTACAAAGTGAACACACTTTTTTAACCCCAACCCAGATCAAGGTATCAACTCCTCAGAAGTCTCCCTGTGTCCTGTCCCAGTCAATAATTCCTTCACAAGAAAGGTAATTAATTACTCTTCTGACTTCATAAACAGAGATAAGTTTAGCTTGTTGTTGAATTTTTTACAAACAGATCAGATAGTATGTGTGGGCCCCCCCCCCCCCCGCCCCGTACTGGCCTCTTTGACATTGAGTTTTTGACATGTATTATGTTTTGTGGCATTTTCACTGTAGTTTAGGATTCCATTGTATGGATATGCTGCAGTTTATTTCTCTGTCCTTAAGTTGATAGATGTTTGAATTATATACAGTTTTGGGCTCTTGTAAGTAAGGTTGATGTGATAATTCTTGAACATATATTTTTGTGGACATGTATAACTAGGAGTGGTATTGCTTAGTCTTTGGGAATGTATATTTTCATCTTTAGTAGATACTTCAAACAGTTTTCTCTATTTGATCCATTTTACATTTCTGCTTCTAGTTTATGAGAATGTGAGTTGCTGCATATTGTTGCTTACAGTTGTTATTGTCAGGCTTTTAGATAAAAAAATTGTGGATGATAGTATATATCATTGTGAGATTAATCTGTATTTTCTTAATCATCAGTGATATTTAGCACTTTTTCCTCATAATCTGTTTTTGAAGTTTTGTTTGATTCTTAGGGTATCTTAATAATGTTTGTGTTTTTGTTCTTTTCTTTGTCATGGTACTAAGGATTGAACCCAGGGCTTTATGCTAACAGAGCACCTCACCTGTAAGCTGCATCCTCATCCCTTGGGTGGTCTTTCTCTTGTTGATTTGAAATTGTTATCTTATAATTTTTGGATGAGTCCTTTGTTGGACATGTATATTGCTGATATTTCGACACTGTAGCTTATATTTTTATTTTTAAAAACATACTTCCTAATTGTAATGAAATCCAGTTTGTATTTCTGTGTCCTGTTTAAGAAATCCTTGTCCAACTCAAAGTTGTGATAGTGTTTTCTTGTCATTGTTTTAGCAGCTTTAAAATTTTATGTTTAGCTCTCTAATACACTTTTTTTCTTTCTCCTTTGTCCATCGTCTGTAGATGGATGTTAATTTGATAGATTCTGGTTTTAGCAAAAGTAGTCATAGGAAATCTATCAACCTGACTCATAAGAAAACATCTTTATTTTTATATGTGGTATTGCAGTTTCTAGTATGGTAACATTTTCTAGTAAGATAGATGATTTTTAGTCTGGTGATTCTTTAAAAGGAAATTTTAAACCGATTTTTTCTGACTCTGAAAGAGGCAGTTTTATTTTATAACATTATGTTCTGCCTTACTTTCTATGTTTTGTTTTTGAGGAGACATAATGGTGGTTTAAAAACATTGAGATGTGCCGTCAAATGCATCTGCTACATTTAAGCAGATGACTTAGTCTGTAAGGCATGAAGTGTTTAAAAAAAGTATGTACAGGTTTTTTTTTTCAGTTCAAAGTGAAGTGTTTGGCAAACAGTAAGAGCTCCATAAATATTTTGTAGTACCTTTATTCTTGAATTTTTGAACTTAGTTTGACTTGAGACTTGATTGAAAGGATTTATATTCAAAGTTTATTATGAAATTATTTACAGTGAACTTCTATAGTAGTAAAATTCATTTGCCAGTTTACATATTTCTTTTTATTATGGGTAAAGTACTTTATTTACCTGCTAATGTAGAATGGATTTAAAAATGCTTCCTCATAATGATTTTTTAATGAAAACAGAATGAGTTTGTAAAATATCTTATCATTTCATTGGCTCTGCTTTAAAGACCTTATAGTTACATTGTTTAGGTGTTACTTAAAAGGTGTAGCTAGGTACCAGAATATGACAGTGTATATTCATTGTCAGAAAGAATTGAACATATGACTGATACTCTTAAGAAGTTGTTAGTATGCTGTTCCCTTGATCTATCAATTATTCATGTCTTGTGATAGAACTCATTCTTTCTGTGTTCTAGTAAATGCTGCCAGTGTCTTGATAATTAGCTTTTCCATATATTGCATATAAAATTTAAATTATTTTTAAGATTATGAAAAATTTGTATATAAAATTTTTATTATATGCTAAATTTTCATCATATGCTTTGGGTTTTAAAGTGTTATACATAAAGAAATAACCCTAATATTAAATAGAATTCTTGGGTAGATTTTTACAGGGTAGGTATAACTCTGAAGTTGAAAAACTACTTCTCATTTACTTATTTATTTTTTTATTTAGGGAATTTCCACCATCAGCAAGATTTTTAAAAGGCTATTTAAGTAGTCGGTAAGTATTAAACTTCATGTTACATACTTTGAATTGTAGTTAAATCTATGCATGCAATAAAAGGATAGTTACAATAACCAATGTTAAATTATAATTATAAATTATGTTTCTTTTAATTTTTAACTGAGTACTACAATTTTTTTCTCTTTATGCCTTTTCTGATCTGCTTCTGATTCTTTCGTTGTGTCCAGAAAATTCTTTTGGTGTGCAACATAAATATTAGGAGTTCAAGGAAAGAAATCATTTTAGTGGGTAAGGAATGATAATACTTTTATGAATGAAACAGGATTTTCCCTACTTGAGATTTTACAGTATTTCTCTCTTGTTTGCCAAAACTTCTATGGATTTCTTCTTTTGCCATCCATTGTTGATTCCTCCGTGTGTTAGCTCCCATTTGCTGCAACATGCTAACCATTAATGTAGTCAGGCCTTATACTGTTTCCTATCTAGATTATCCTCATTTCTTTGTTCCAGGATTAAAATATGAAAAATTTTGTGGTGCCTATAGTAAAGAATCTCATAAATTTAGGATTTTATTAGATAAAGCTTTTACTTTTTAATTTTTTAGTAATAATCAGTTAGTTAATCTCAGAATGTTTTATTTCAACTAAGACTTTTAGATTTATGTGCTATGATGATTATATAGACATAACAGTGCGTTGGTTAATCTTGATAGATTTTAAAGTGATGAAATAATATTTCGAAGATAGGAGCAAAGTGCTGAGACATTGGATCATCTTGTGTCATAATATAGTTTGTGGTTGTTTTCAATGTAGCCAAAAGATTTTTAAACATAAATAGGTTTATTTGATTAACTAAAAGAGATTTCATATGTACATGAATAAATATTTAATGATAAGTGCTGGTTTCTTTTATTATACCTTTTAATGTGTTTGCAATAATACATATTTGTACAAATACGGTTTCTAAAACCATAATAATTATTGTGGATGCTTAAATATTCAACAGTTATACTATTATGTTTACTATGTATTTATAAAATAACTATAAGGAGCAAATGATGTTGTAAAAATTGTTAAGTAGATTTCTACTACTTTAAAATGTAGTAACTGATTTCTGGGCATGTATTAAGTGTAAAAGCATAACTTACTGTCATTTTCCCCTGTTGTTGTTGCATATATTTGAGTAAGAGGGGACCAATTGTCTTTGTATTATATATACTTATGACTCATTTCATCTTTGCAACTTTATTTATTTATCTATTTATTTGTTTATGTATTTTTTGGTACTGGGGCTTGAACTGAGGTGCCCTCGATCACTGAGCCACATCCCCAGCCCTAATTTGTATTTTATTTAGAGATAGGGTCTCACTGAGTTGCTTATTGCCTCACCATTGCTGAGACTGGCTTTGAACGGTGATCCTCCTACCTCAGCCTCCTGAGTCATGTGTGTGCCACTGTACCTGGCTGCAACTTTATTTATTTTGAGTGACTTTTTTTTTTTTTTTTGAGATACAGTTCACATGCTAGAAAATTCTTCCTTGAGTATACAGTTCAGGGGTAGTTTAGTATATTCACATTTGTATAGCCATTTCTACTATGTAAGCTTAGGATGTTTTCATCATTCTGGTCATGCCCTCTCATGTCCACACCTCCCAGTCCTCGTTTATACTTAGTAGACTTTCTGTTTTTATGAACATTTTATAAAGATAGCACCATAAAATATTTATCCTTTTGTGTCTGGCTCCTTTCATTTAGCAAAATATTTTCAGGTTGTAACGTGTGTCAGTATTTCATTCATTTTTATGACTGAATAATACTTCATTATGTATACACCTCATTTTGTTTATCCATTCATCAGTTAATGTATTGACTATTAGGGATGCTGCTTCTGTGAATATTCTTGTATGAATTTTTGTATGGATATATTTTTATTTCTTTTGTGAACATATTGCAAAGGAGGCTTTATATATATAAAAAAACAGCAGCTACCATGTGAAAAAAACTTAATCAAAATCAGTTGTTGCATACTGTAAAGCACACGTTGTTTGCAGTTTCTTACAAACCCAATAGAACCATATAAAACCAAGTAACCCTTTGATCTGTATAAATGGGGTAGATTTTTTCCAAGTAATGTGGTGATTTTTTTGTGTGTGTAACTCTTTGAGAATCTGTCAAAATGGCTGTTCCATTTTAATATTCTCACCAAGTATGTATGACGATTCTAGTTTCTCCACATCCTTTTAGGCAACTATTACATTTTAGTCATCCTAGTTAGTGGGAGGTAGTATCTCTGTGGTTTCAATTTTCATTTCTATGACCTATGGTAGGCATCATTTCATGTGTTTTTGACCATTTCTTTGTCTTCTTTGGAGAAATACCTGTTCAAATCTTTTGCCCAGTTAAAACTGGGTTGTCTTTTAGTGTTGAATTATAAATGTTCTTTATATGTTCTAGATACTAGACCCTTACCAGATATATGATTTGTAATATTTCCCCCTATTTGATGTATTATCTCTTTACTTCCTCAGTGATGTTATGAAGTCCAGAAGTTTTTAATTTTGATTAAGTTCAATTTATCTATTTTATCTTTTGTTGCTTGTACTTTTGGTGTCATATTACAAATTTATTTTTAAATAAAAATTCATTGATAGTCTAGGTCTACGACAAGGGTTTAATTATAGGACTGTAAAAAAGCATTGGCATTTCCTGTGTTTGACAGCAAAAGCCCAAAGGAAGCAATTATTCTTGTATTTGTGCTTCAATTCCTCAGCTAATTGTTTTCAGCAAAACCTTATGTTTGATCCCATGTGTTACAGAGAAAATATTATTTGTATGTGATTTGTTTAGTAATATTAGTATTGTGAATTCATATTTAGTTTTTTGGAGAAGGGGTCTTCTTTAATAATTTATCATGACAATTATAACATATTTGATTTCATACTTTAATAAATCATTGCCTTTTAAATTAAGATTCTTTTTATCTTTTCTGTGAAGAGAGAATAGATATTTAGAATTTTGTTGATTTAAATTTTGTGCAGATTATGTGTAGGCAAAAGTATTTGGAATTTTTGTGATTCTAGGAATGGAATAAATAAAAATTTCCTCTGAATTGTTAAGTACTTTTTTGGGAGGGGGAGGGTGGGCACTGGGGATTGAACCCAGGGTCACTTAACAAGTGAGCCACCTCCACAACCCTTTTCATTTTTTACTTTGAAGATAGGGTCTCGTTAAGGCACTCAAGGCCTTGTTAAGTTGCTGAGGCTGACCTTGAGACATGGGATCCTCCTGCCTTAGCCTCTGAGATACTTAGATTGGTGTGCATCACCGCACCCAGCTTAAGTACATATCTTTAAAATTTTTATAAGACTAGTTTCATTTCTTATTCTGATTATTATGTGACTTCTGCTCTTGAATGAGAAATGAGCTACATGAGATTTGTGTTTGCTTCTTTTTTGAGTATATTTCTCAACTTGCATGTGGATTGGGTGACCAAAAACTGGTTTGAGGTATCGAAAGACAGAACATGGGGCTGACAGAACAGTTAAACTCGAGGACAGAAACCCTGAAAACAAGATAATATCAGAGGAAGTGAGCCATACATCTGAGTACAATTTCTACCCAGTTCTGTGGCTGACCACCAAATTACCAAGGGGCTGAGGTAACATCCAGAGTTTTAGGCTTAAAAAACAAAACAAAACAAAACAAAAAAAAACGCAGCAGCTAAAATGCAAAAGAACTAAGCAAAATCCGTTGTTGCATTCTACAAGGGAAACAGTTTGCCATTGAGTATAGGCAGGCCTATTGGAACCATATTAAATCAAAACCGAAACTAAATGGCCCTTTGAAAGAATTTAACAAAACTGAAGAGCTGCTGTTATTTACAGCATTTCTTTACAACCAAAAGTTACTAGATGTGAAAAGAAAGTGGAAATATGACCCACTTCAGATAAAGACAAATTGATTGGTAGAAACTAATCCGGAGTAACTCTAGATGTTGGATTTAGTAGACAAAGATTTTAAAGTAACATTAAGTATAATCACAAGAATTAAGGAATTTCATGTTCAAAGGATTAAAGAAAAATAGTTTTAATGAAAAACAGGGACTCTCACTAGACACTATAAAGAAGCAGCAAAAGAGAACTTTGAGGGTGAGAAAATCAATATCTTTCACTCTGAATGTTCCTGTTCTTTCTACATTTACATATACAAATTGTTCTAGGTAAAATAGGATATAGGTTTTAGACATCCTGACTCTTCACTGATAAATACTAAACATGTATTTATGACATAATATTTTTTCACATGTGACCATAATACCATTTTTACGCATATGAAAATTAGCCTTAATTTGACAAAATCTAATAATGGTCCATTATCAATTTTTCGTACTTGTTTTCTAAAGTTTTTTATAATCCCCACCTCCAGCCTAATTGCATTTGATTATGGTTTTCTAGTCAAAACCCAGGGTTTGACTACTGTCAGAAAGTAGGAATAATTTTATGATTTCAAGTCTCACTAAATTTTATGTATAGGGAGAGCTGAATACAGTGAGATTAAAGCATCAATTATTAAAGAAGCAGCAGTTATACTCTCTGATTTTTTTTTTTTTGTATTGTGACTTGCCATGGATGATTGGCTAGTTATTATAATTCACAGTTCAGTTTAGGCCATCTTTATTTTTGCTTTTGGGGATTTTTGACTCTTCTGAATCCATTTGTTATGGAAATTAACAATCTAGTTCTTATATAATTAAAATCTAATAATGAAATAGAACAAGTTCAGGATAGTAAAACAATACAAAATGTTTTTTGATATAACTATTTCAACAATTTAGCATATACTTTGCTTTTAAAGTAGGATATCATGACCATAGGGTTTTTTTTTTTTTTTGATACCTTAAGGTTTTCAGTATGAATTTTAATTATTGTACAGTGATGCCATTGAGAACAGTTTACAGTTTAAACTTCTCTGACCCTCAGAAGCACATGTTAGTGTTGTAGGCTGTTTTCTCCCTAAACCCCTCCTCCCCCATATCTATCAAAACCATTGTTATCCTCCATTTTACAGATAGGGAAGAAGGTATCTCCCTTCCCTCACTATCCCTATTATAGTCTATAAGCTACCAGTAGAGATGGTTAAAGCATTGCTTTCTGTAGTTTGTAGAGCAAAGAAAATTGATGCATTTTTTTTAATAATAGTGATTATACTTTTCCAAACTGTACTTTGTACCATGTTCTGTCCCCCCTGGTTTGTAATTACTGCTATATGAATATTAGGGTAGTTGGCTTGCATTATGATCCCCATTGATGACTAAAGTGAATGAATTAACCGCTGTCTATAAAAGGAGACTGGGGAATGGATTACTGAATTTTCTGTGTGTTACGGCTATCATAGCTGATTTGGATGTAGTACTGTAATACAAATAGTCCCCACTTATCTGTGGTGACACGTTTCAAGACTCCTCCCCTTTCCATCCCCCAAGGATGCCTGAAATTGTAGATAGTACTGAATCCTATATATATATGTACTATATTTTTCTGTATATAGGTGTTAGCTTTCCATTGATACGGCAATTAATACCTGAGATAAATCAATTTAAAAGGAGGAAAGGTTTATTTTTGCTTATAGTTGCAAGGTTTCAGTCCATGGTCATTTAGCTTCATTGTTTTTGGCCCTGTGGTAAGGCGGAACATCATGGTGGGGAACAGAGGTAGAGCCAAGCCATTTCCCTTGTGGTGGCCAGGAAGCAATAAAAGGAAGAGGCTGGTGTCCCAGGGTTCCCTGCCGGGGTGCATACTCTCAGTGACTTCACTTCTTCTATTAGGCTCCAACTTCTAAAGCTTCCACCACCTCCAGTAGTGCCACAGGCTGACAGCCATACCTCCAACATGGGCCTTTGGGGACACTGCAGATCTACTCTATCGCAATATACATACCTATAATAAAACTTAATTTACAGTAAGATTTTGGCAATAACTTATAGATTGTAGCAACCTTAGCATATAATTTACTTGTTCCTTATAAAGTTGAGAACTTTCACCGTATCACTTGAAGGAGATACTTTTTGACTTCTTTTTGGCATATCTGAATTGCCATTATTAATACTCTTGCATTTTGTTTCCTTATTAAGTAAAATAAGGGTAACTTGGACACAAGCACCGGGAGACTGATACCTTGACCATTGATCTGATGGCCAAGGTGATTACTAAGTCACTAGCAGACAGTTAATATATATAGTGTGGATATGTTGGACAAATGATTTACTTCCTGGATGGGAGAGGGCAGGACCGAGTTTTCATCATGATAGTTAGAACATCATTCAGTTTAAAATTTATGAATTGCTTATTTGTGGAATTTTCTGTTTAGTATTTTCATAATGTGGTTGACTAGGGGTAATTGAAGTCTTGGAAAGCAAAACTGTAGATAAGGAGGAAATACTGTACTTTGCCCACAAGAGGTGGCATAATCACATAGCTTACTGAAGCAGAAGCTAGGGTGAAAATGGGTTCTCTTTACTGAGTTACCTTGATTGGAAAAGTGGAAGTTCTAATGGTTTTAAAAATTTGGTGATACCCATGTCATCCTTACAGTTTGATTATTTTTGTTCTAGCAATAGTGATAGATTTAATGCTGATTTAGGTATTCAAGTCATGCTGTAGTTTTAGTCTGAACTAGTCCTGTTTTTGGCTGGCAACTTATATAATACCACTGTTCTTAGTCAGGGCTTCTCACTCCTCATTTGGGGCCATTTCACTTCTTTGGAGTGCAGGAAGTAACCAGACCATAATTTTCACAAGTCAACATCCCACAATTGGACAGTATTACAGTTGTAGCTATCTAGTTGTGTTAGGGCTGTGTTGGTTTTGTTTTCAGGCATGCCACAAAGCGGAAAAGATTGATGCTTATGTGCCTTAGCAAACTGAATATAGCTAGGTTGGTTCATTGTTAACAAGCTCCACCTCCTCCTTCCCACTTTTTTTTTTTTTTTTTGGCCTAACTTCTTGTCATATCCATACTGCAAGTGTTCTTCCCAGTTAAAAATAAGTTCACTCTGCCTCCCCACACCCCTGGTACTGAGGACTGAACTCAGATCCTTGAGCATGCTAGGCAAATGTTTTACCACTGAGCTATACCCCCAGTCCTTATAAATTCACTCTTAATAGAACTGTTTTAGAATGGAATTCCCTGTGTCAGACTATTTGATTCTCTGAAAGTAGAGATGGGACTGTGGTAGCAGTCCGGCATGGTATGATTATGTTCTCATTTTTAGTTAAGTAAATGGTTGTGTATGACATGACTTGCCTAATATAATATTGCTTAGTGAGAAGTGTCTGTCTTGCCTGGAGTTTAAATGTGTTCACTTCTTAATAGTGTCTCTGTGTTATGCTGGATCATGGACAGCTGAGCCATTCTTTTTCTTCACCCAAGTGGATGCATATCTTCTACCTCTTGAGAGTTCAGAATGCCAAAATTTGGCAAGTGAAATTTTTAATTAGATTGTCTCTTAGAGGGTGAAAATAGTTGTGCCAGTAAAGTTTATTTTTGACCCCCTTGTCAACCTACTTAGAAATAAGAATATTTTAAATATCAAATTACAAGTTCCCTGAACTTTTGCTCTCTTTTTTTTATAGACATAGAGAGGATAGGGGTGGAGGAAAATCCACTGGACACTGAGTACCATTCAATTTCTTTATCTTTTCTCTGGGAATCCTAAATTATACAGTATTATTATGCAACAGCTTTTATTTTTTAAGTGTATTTTAGATTCTTTACTTCATTTGTCTCCAGATTGTTTATTAAGATTCTACCAGAACAATAGATTTCAGATTTTAATTTCTCTGCCTCATATTCATCTTCTAAGTTTTTAATTTAAAAACATTTAGGTTTATTGAGATATAATTAAATACGTAGTTTGATGACTTATGCATGTGCTCATGAAACCATCATTAAATTCAAGGTAATAGATGTGTAAATCACCCCTGAAAGCCTTTTTGAAATTGTAATATCCCCTCTTCCTCTTTTCCAGGCAACCCTTAACTTGCTTTCTGTCGCTGTAAATTTGTTTTTTTCTAGAATGTTATGTAAGTAGAATCAGATAATGTGTCTCATGTCTGGTTTATTTCTTCCAGCTTAATAAATCTGAGATTCATTCATATGTTTTGCATGAACTATGAATACTTTGTTTCTTTTTGTTGGGTATTACTATTCTTTTTTTCTTTTTTAAAGATGCATCACAATTTGATTTCTTTTGTCTGTTTAATTGTTCTGGCTAGAGTTTCAAGGAGTATGTTGAATAGAAGTGGCGAATTTCTTTCTTTTTTCTTTTCTTTTCTTTTTTTTTGGTACCAGGGGTTGAACTCAGGGGCACTCGACTGCTGAGCCACTTCCCCAACCCTATTTTGTGTTTTATGTAGAGACAGGGTCTCACTGAGTTGCTAAGCGCCTCTCCGTTGCTGAGGCTGGCTTTGAACTCGCGATTCTCCTGTCTCAGCCTCCCAAAGTGCTGGGATTACAGGCTTGAGCCACAGTGCCTGGCCAAATTTCTTTTTTTACTTGTTTTATTTACCTTTTGCTACATTGGGTGGTTTACAGTTTTTGGCTACTATGGCTAAAGAGGCCCTAAACATTTGTATGCAGTTGTTATGAGGACATGTGTTTTCGTTTCTCCTGAGTGGAATAGCAGAGTAATATAGTAGGTATATGTTTACCTTTATAAGAAGTCACCAAACTTTTCCAAAGTGGTTGTATCATTTTATATTACTGCCAACAGTGTATGAACATCCCAGTCACTCAGCATCCTCAGAACATTTGTTATGGTTGGTCATTTTAATTTTACTTGTTTTAGTGGTTAGGTAATGACATCCCATTATGGCAGTATTCTCATTTTCCTAATGAATAATGATGTTGCACATCTCTGCCTGTGTGTATTTGTTATTCCTATATCTTCTTTTGTTGAAATATTTTTTTAATTTTTTTAGTTGTAAACGGACACAAATATCTTTATTTATTTATTTTTATGTGGTGCTGAGGATCAAACCCAGTGCCTCATGCATGTGAGGCAAGTGCTCTACCACTGAGCTACAATCCCAGCCCTCAAATTAAAAAAAATTGGGGGTTGTCACTGAGGTGTGAGAGTGCTTTATATATTAAGCCCTTTGGACAACTATTTGCAAGTTTTTCTGAGTTTGTGGCTTGCCTTTTCATTTTTCAGCCAGTGTCTTTTGAAGTTCAAAAGTCTTTTATTGTTTTCATGAAGACCAGTTTATACTTTTTCTATTTTGTGCTCTTAGTGTTGTATTTTGGTAGGCTGAATAGAGGCCCCTGAAAGATGTCCACATCCTAATTTCCAAAAGCTGTGTATTTTACCTTATATGACTGAAGGAACTCTGCATTCATGATTAAATTAAGGACTTGAGATAGGGTAGTTATCCTGGATTATCCAAGCAAGCCAAATGTAATCAGAGAGGCCTCATAAGTAAGTAAAAAGGTCAAGGCAGAGGAGATGGGAGACTGATGCAGAGGTTGAATGATGTGCTTTTGAAGGGGGAGGAAAGGACCAAGAACTAAGGAATTCTTAGTTTCTAAGAATTCTTAGCTTTCTAAGCACTAGACAAGGCAAGGAAACAGATGAACTTTGAGCCTCTGGAAAGAATCCTGGTCTACTAACACCTTGATTTTGGCTCAGGGAAACTGATTTGGATTTTTGGCCTCAAGAACTGTGCAAGATAATAAACTTGCTATTCTATGCCACCAAGTTTGTGGTAATATGTTACAGTAGTCATGGAAAGCTGATTTTATATTTTGGTACCTATATGTGGAGCACTGCTATTAACAAATGCCTAAAAATGTGGAGTGGCTTTGAAATTGGGGAATGGGTTTTGAGGAATACGAACGAGAAATAGAGAGGGGCATAGTAGGGAAAAACTATCATTCTCGAGGATGCTGAAATCATCATGGATGAAGCATGGATGTTATAGACTCTGATGATGAAGACCCAGAACCAAGTAAGAAGCATGGTCAAGAAATTTTGTATTTTCTTAGAGAATACCCAAATCTTCATAAACAAAATATCTGTGAAAGTGTGAATGTTAAAGGTGCTGCCACTGTTGAGGTCTGCCAAAGAAATGAGGAATATGTTACTGGAAACTGGAGTTAAGGAGATCTTTGTTAGATACAAAAAGTTTACCTAAATTCTGTTCTATAGTTTATACTAGCTGTATTCTGTCTTACCTTGTTACGGTAGCAATCACTTGTGTATAAATTTGCTCTTGTATTCTGTACTCGTATAAAGTAGTTTTAATTAATGTAATAGTTATATTTTTATATAAATTAATGTTTCAATAAAATATCAGTTTTCTTTGGAGTGAACATTTGGTAGACTGTATATATTTATTCTTGAAATACCTTTATCACTAAAGACTAGCTTTTTTTTGTATAAACAGATATGTAAGAAAATAATTTGCTTTAAAATACTGGATTTCTTTCTTCATTTAAATAACTTGATTTGATAACTAAAATGATTATTTAGCAAAAACACATACATTAGTTTCATTTAGATATGCTTACTATGGAAGAATAGTAATTTTGGAAGAAGTACACTGTTAGAATAATTTTCAGTGGTTACGTTTGTTAATGGGTAGTATTTATTAGTGGATGCAACTTTTCTTGATTCTCAATTTTGTTTGCTTGGTTTTTGGAGGGAGATATGTAAAAGTAGTAATTACTGTATTTTGAATCATCATTAAGTTGAAATTCAGTATCGAAATTTAAAGTAAAATTTAATGCTATTTAGTGTGGACTTCCTAAATATTCTGGTTCCTTCTTCTCTCTTTTCTGAGCTACTGCATTCTTAATTTTTTTCAGATTTTTTTCAACAAGTGTTTCAAAATTACTGGTAGACTTAAATTCTTGTTTGTTTCTCTGGAGTTAGAATTCCTGTATTTGATGAGGTTAGTATTTGGAGTATGATTATCAAAAGTTATTTGTAGGAAATAAGGGAGATTGGGCTACAAGATAATGACACAGTGAAGAACCACATGAGCCTTTGCATAATGT
Source organism: Geosciurus inauris (assembly GCA_004024805.1). Classification (NCBI taxonomy): domain Eukaryota; kingdom Metazoa; phylum Chordata; class Mammalia; order Rodentia; family Sciuridae; genus Geosciurus; species Geosciurus inauris. The sequence goes on along the minus strand of PVHX01015004.1, from coordinate 12,177 downwards.
AAGACAACTAACATGACTTCTGAAAGTCAATGGCACTGCGGGGGGGAAGGACCAATTGAGTTGCATTTAAGTAAGCCTATGCAAAGAAGGGTTCTCCTTTGGATTCTGTTTAGAATCAAGCTAAATAGAAAAGACATTTTCGAGACATTCTGGAAAAGTTGAATATTGACTTGTTAATTAAGATTCAGTTAATTTGATGAGTGTGTACAGTGATGTTTTGAATATGAAAAGCACTGGCCAAATTAATGATCTATAAGGATGTCTGAGGGTGAGAAAGGTATTGACATGATGCTCGGAATTTAGTTTAAAACACCTTAAAAAAGAATAAAAGATAAAGCAGTATTGGCACTGTCTTGAGTAAGTGTTGATCATAGGTGATAGGTGTATAAATAGGGGTTCATTGTACTCTTCTCCCTACTTGCACGTATTTGAAATTTTTCACTTAAAATTTCAAATTTTTGTTTACTGACCCACATGTTTTTCCTGGCATTACTCTCTTAATATTTAAAAAATGTTCTTAAATTAAAAAAAGAATTTACATTTCTGTTAAGGAAATGAGACTTCCTGGTCATTTCATCTTTCCTCCTATATTTTTTCTTCTTGGCAGTTGGCACCATCTACCGTAGTAAATATTTGTTCGGTTTGTTATGTATCTTCTCCCCTAGAATATAAGTTCAGTGAAGCCAAGAGAGTTTTTTTGTTTTTTGTTTTATTTTTTTGTCTCTCTTGCATGTTACTACATCTTCATTACTGATACTTGCTTAACCACATGGGAGATACTTAAATATTTGAGTAATGAATGAATGAATGAGAATCATAAGTCTAGAACATTGAGGACATGGGGTTTGGCTAAGGACAGGACCAAGGAGAGCCTCTTTGAGAATTACCTTTTATGGGACTCAAAAGGGAGAATGTAGTTAATACATGAAAATTCAGGAGGACAAGAAAACATATGTCCCCTGTTGTTTTAAAACTATACAGCTTAATATCAAGCATCCCACATATTCTTAGCAATAGGAATTACTATAATTATTATACTGCACTTTCCCTAATCATATCTATCTGTCTGTCTGTCTATCTATCTATCTATCTATCTATCTATCTATCTATCTATCTATCTATCTATCTATCTATCTATCTATCTGATAGGATCTTGCTGTATTGAGCTGGCTGATCTCCAGCTTCAAAGCCCCAGTGATTCTCTGACCTTATTAGCCCTCCACGTACCTGAGACTTTAGGAATGCGCCATCACACCTGGTGCTTTCATACATTCTTAAAAGTGTGTATGTATTGTGTGCTTTCTCCTTAGTGTATTGATCACTGAAGACAGTCCTTTTTGGAGGTGTGTTCATTTAAAGTTTGTTTATTTCTTCTCTGGAAAAAAATTACTTAAGACTAATGATTATATTGGGAAGATAGTTCAGAAACTCATATAATTTCTTTTAATATAAAACATCATCTCAGGCTGGGGTTGTGGCTCAGTGGTAGAACGCTTGCCTAGCATGTGCAAGGCACTGGGTTCGATTCTCAGCACCACATATAAATAAATAAAGGTCTATCAACAACTAAAAAAATTTTTTTTAAATCTCACATTTTCCTTTTTTCTTACAATGAATTTTTATTCTTTTTCAATGTGTAAGTAAGTTGAGTTTTTTAAAAAAATCTTACTCTATGGAAATAATTTTGGTTATCTACTACTTTAAAAAAATAGATGTTTCACTTTTGTGAAACTCGTAATAATTGGGCTCATGTATTGAAAATGACAGTAAAAATTCAGAAACATTTTATATTTGATATCCTAAAATGAGTATGTCATTTTTATAAAACAAATTGTAAGCCCTGATTTAAGGAAAAATGTGTACAAACATTTCTAGTGAATCTCAATTTGTTTTGGTCTCAGGACACCTTTAAACTCTTAAAAACTACTGAAAACCCCAAGGAGAATTTTAAAATTGTGGATTATATCTCTTAATATTTATCCTATTAGAAAATAAAACTAAAGGGGCTGGAGTTGTGGCTCAGTGGTAGAGCGCTTGCCTGGCATGTGTGAGTCCCTGGGTTCAATCCTCAGCACCATGTGTAAGTAAATAAATAAAATAAATAAAAGATCCATTGACAACTAAAAAAATATTTAAAAAAAGAATAAAAGAAAAGAAAACTAAAAAGTTTAAAATGTATTTATTAAATTCTTTGAAAAATAACAGCTAATTACATGTTCATACAATCATGTTTTTTGGGGAAAATAGCCACATTTTCCTGAAACAGACAAAAAATTTAATGAAAAGAATGGTATTCTTTTTCATTTCTGCAAATGAATTTAAAGTTTAAGCTTAGTGGAAGACATTTGTATTCTCATTTGCTTCTGTGTTCAAACAGGTAGGATATTACATGCCCTGTAGTCTGAGTAAACCTTCTCTGTGTGTATACTCATAAAAATAGAGAGTAAAAATATAAGTGACATCTCAGTATTATAAAAGTAGTTTTGATCTCATAGATTCCATGTAAGGGTTCAGGAACCTTTCAGATTCCACATTTTGGAAGATTGTTGGAATCTTCTCTCACTGGGTACTATAGATGACAATATATAGTTATTTTTAAACAAAAGAATAATAGTATTTTTAAAAAATACAATAGTATTGGATAAGTTCTTACAAGTTTTTGACATTTAGAATCACTTGCAGTTAAGGGAGAAAGTAATGTTAAAATGCCATTAAGTTTATCGAAGAAATAGCATGATACTTAATTGTCATTAATGAACAAGTATTAATGTTCCCTCTACTTTTTAAACATGTCTATGGCTAAATTTAAATACTACTTTTTTTTTTAAATAAACAATACTATGCTGCTTTTTGGATAAGTTTTAAAGGTTTATTTTTGTTGATTTGCTTTCTATCTATATAGAGAATCAATAGTACATTAAATTATCTGACATGAAAGGAAAATGATAAATAATGAAAATAGCTGCTATTACTTACAATCTAATTTGGTTAGAAGTAATCTAAGAGCCAAGGAATATTGGTGGGAGTGATAAGGAAGACGAAACATTGCAAGTCGAGGTATTTCAGAAGCATTCTGTACTTTGAGATATTTTATTTCATGGTTTTGTTCAGAAACAGTAGTGATGCTGAGGAGCTAGTAAAATAATGTTTTCATTAAGAGGAGTATGCATTTGGTTGAGGTGTTTAATTGGTACTGATCTGTTAATATTAGACAATGATTTATCTATAGATTTTTGTTAATTATAAAATTCATAAAACTCTCAAGCTACTATGGGCATGTTGTACATTCATTGGCAATATAAATTGTGTCAGATTTTAATACCTGGTACCTATTTTTACATTAGCATGATGTATTAATTTTTTCATTACCTCTTTCAGCTTCCCCATCTCACGAGTACATCAGCAGCAACAGGACCTTTTTTTCTTAATGTTATGACATGCACCTGAGATTATATAGAGCAGAGTTATAGCTAGATTTCAGAAGTTCTTTTGTTAAATCATATAAGAAACTTAAACTGATAGTACTTCATGTTTTCCATATAATGTGCTCTTTCGATGAATAGCTTATACAGCAGCAGCACAGGAAAGGCAGACTTCTTGGCAATACCATCTCAATTGCATCTGCAGATGAGGATTTAAAATTCTGTGCAGCAGACAGTACCTTCAGCAGGCGGGTAAAAGGTTACTGTATTATTTTACTTGTTTGTTTCCATAGCCTTTATCTACAAAAGGTTTTTTTTTTTTTTTTTTTTTTTTTGGGGTAAATCAGTGTGAAGTGCATGCCTGTTTTTAGATATTCTGGAAGAATTGATTTAAGTATAACATGAATATCAAAAGGACAGTGAAAGGTGAAGGCAGAGGCAATACTGGTTCTTTTAGCTTTAAACCAGGGGAAAAAATTGAGCACAAGACATACACAAATAAGGAAGATTTCAGTGCCTCAGAAAATATGAAGTTTTAAAAATATACATTTCAATTGAAGGTGTTTTGTTACATTCAGTTTCTCGACCATCTTCCTTTAAAAAGGTGTTGTTAACAAGGATTGGGAAATCACTGGTCTGTGACTGTTCATTAAGTCATAATTATTTGAAGTATAATTATTTGAGATGGTGAAGTGTTTGTAGTTATGTGATATTCTTATTGTGGATTATAATTACATGATATAAATAATTATTGAGAAAGGTAGAATACTTAAATATAAAAAATATTAGAAAATGGCTAGCATTCTTAATACTATTTCTTACATTTTTGAGTGGTTTATGGTATTAAAAAAATCTAATGAAATGCAAATAACCAAATGAGAGAAGATTCGGTATCAAAACAGATTCTTGAGGGCTTTTTATTTATTGTCAATACCTATCTAGATAGCCACATGTCTTTTTCTTCTTATTAAAACTCTTAACATTTATGACAGTAGGGGCTTCCTTGGATTATCTGGCTATTTATTTTTATCATTATCTGCACTGCTGTTTTTCTATAGAATTATATTGCTCACTACTTTTCAAGTCTAAGCACAGTATTCAGAAGGGGCTTCTCACTCTGCATCTTATTCAGCCACCCTCCTGCCCTCTCCCACCAACCCTTGAAGATTAGCTACTTTATACTAGTTACTACCTAAATTTTGTTTGCTAAGAAGATACTTAGGCCTGTTTCTGTTTCTTACTCAATCATATATTGAATAATAAGATTGAAAACAATTCTGTAAATTAATATATAGTATAGAAATAAAAATTAGTTGATTTTTCTTACTGTGAGTATTTGGCAGGTTTCTTGAACTGTAGAGTCATAAAAGGTCAGCAGTTCTGATTGGTAAGTTAAAGAATCCGTCCAGTAATTTGCTCCCTGTTGTTTCTCAAAGCAATGCTGCAGCAGTTCTTTTCCAGATATTGAGCCGTTCTTGAACGGTGTGTGTGGGGACAGCAAGGGGTGGGGCTCATTCCTGTTGGTTGTTGAAATAGTGTGCATTTACAGAGGGAACAGGTTGGATAGGCTGAGCTGAAGGAGTAGGCAAACAGATCTAAACTGATGGAAGAGAGAGTGGTTAGTATAATTTTAGGTTGTCTTATCTTGAGTTTGTTCATTTGTTAAGTACTTGGGCTTTAATATAAAACAGTTTGAAATATTAAAGCACTTTACCTTCTTTCTGAAGAGTAGCCAGGAGACTTCTGTTTCTAATATCCAGTTTTTTCTTGCAATGAGTTTGTGGCTGGTATCATCTGTGGAGAAGCTGTTGTTTTATTCTTTCTTAGCAGTGTTTCTTTTCAGCCGGAGAGCTGCAGAATGAGGCAGTTAGCCAATTTTGAGTATATATGGGACATTACCAGTTCTGATTTTTTAAGTCAAATTCTCATCTAATGAGCAACTCAATGTGTGGCTGTGGCTGCAGCATTATTTCTTCTTTAATGAAGAGGTTGAGCCGTTCGACCTGCTGCTCCGATCTGTTCTCTTGTAGCCATACATCAGACCAGTTGCAGAGATTATCCATCGAATGTCCCAGACAACCAAAGGTAACTACATAGATTTATTTCAAATAAAAATATACAATTAAAATGGCTGCATTATAACTAGGGCCAAATGATTAAAAAGAAAAGACCAATTAAAGATGTTCTTAGCAGTTTCCTTGACCTTGCAGTGGCTATCCAATATCATTTTGTCATCATCAGATTGTGTAGCAATGGAAATGCACTGCAGTAATTGATTTTGTAATAGGATCAGGTGATTTACTAGCTGCACTGACAACCACTTGCTTGCTTGCTCTGAGCCGTGGAGCACTCTAATGGATGTTGTGATTGCAGCCTGGAGTTGATGTGAGAACTGCTGCTGGTCACTTAAAGCAGCAGTTACATATATTTTGAAATTAGAAAAGTTAAGTTTTTTTCTCTCATTTCCTTTTTTGTTCTAAGTTTTGGATAACCTCAGTAATTTCATGATTAATTCGAGTATCATGAAATTTTAGAGATGGTATATTATTTTATTCATCAGTTCATAAAAAGTTAAGTGGTATGATTAGCCTTGAATCAAATAAAACATAGTCTCTCTGTTCCCTATTTCTAGCTCAGCATCAGCATATGTATCAACAACATACTCCGGAATTGACCATGAGAGCACATGTCTAAAATATAAGAATTTATGTTTAACTATTTTGTGTTATCTAAGTGAAGTAGAATATAATTAACATTTATAAATTTCATCAGTTTCAAACTAACTATAATTATAGTGTTGGAATTATGGTAAATTCTCGATCTAGCGAGTTGTGCTAGAAAATTGTTTTGTATCCTTTTTGGTCTTTTGCTCTCAGTGATCTCATGGATGCAACAATATTAAGAAATCTGAGCTGTATCATTTCTAAAGGATACTGATGAAAACATTAGTAGCCATTTTAAAGTAAAGTTTAAGGATATAGGAAATTAAAAACAATACCCAGGATTATGTAACATCAAAATTATAAATTTCAAAGTGATTTTATTTTATTAATGTTTTTGTTTTTCCTCTTCTATGCTTTTTAAACAACTTATTGATTACAAATGTAGAAATATAGGATTAATTGTATCTATAGAGTAGAACTACTTTTGTAGAAAGAAGTAAGACTTAGGTGCTAAGACCTTGCCACAGTAAACTGCATTAGAAACGCAAATGTTATTTCTTCCTCGTCCTCCTTCCTGCACCTCTACCTCTCTCACTAGTATATATTAAAAATGTTTTGTACAGAACCAGACACATACAAATATGGACTTCTCCGTCATTCCCTGTTTATGTTCTTGCCATAAGACAATCTTTCCTAAGCATATGCAAAAACATAATAATTAAAATTAGTAATTTGTCATAATAGAATCAAGCATAACATTGCCATTGTATTAGAATCAAGCTGCCATTTGAAGAGGTGTCTTTTCCTTTTCTAATGTAATAATTAAATACTTGGCCTTAATGTTTTTCGAAAGAGGAAAATATTACTGCAGTTGTTCAGCACTTTTTCCTGAATTCAGACACTTAATTGCAGAAGATAGTGATTTGGAGTTTGTAATCGTTTATTATTCAATAGGCAACTTTTTGTTGCCCTCCACAACTCTCTACAGAACTTCTGTGACCACTGATAACAGGAACATAAGAATGTTAATATCATTTCAGATGTGATTGAGGGTACACTTCCTTTATGTGAAAGTGATGGACTGTCCGCAAATGAATCATTGTATCAGTTTCACTGAAGTGGTTGGCGTGATCTACCTTAAAGTGTTTATTTTTTTGGCATGGATCGAGCAAATACGAAGAGAGAAAGAAAATACTAGTATGTGTTGATTACTTTTTTAAAAAAAGAATGATTATAAAAGATGATGCTATGATTGTTCTCTAATCAGACAGTATTTCATGTAAAATAACTGAGTAATATGCTTTGTTGAAGTTCCTGCCCCAGTGAAGCTGCCTTTTCTAAAGAGCCCTGAATCAAGCATTTAAAGGCCTGGATTTAATCAGGCTGTGCCACTAATCTGCTTGATGATCTTGATCAAATTATGAATGAACATTTTAAGATCTCTTAAACAGACTCTTAAAATGACCACCAGGAAGAAATTAGTTTACCCTTACCAGTGTTAGGTAGTTAATAATTGTTGACCTGGAAAGTATAGAAGTTGGAATTAAGTGGAAGACAGATTTCTTAAAGAATCAGGTTATAGGGGATGTTGATGTCTCCTTTTCATCTTTCATGTCTTTGTGGGGTGGAAAGGATGCATAGTTTTGTAAAGAGTACTAGTTTATCATCATCCTCTTTTTTTTTTTAATGCTGGGAATTGAATCCAGTTCTTTAGGCATACTTCCAGTCTTGCTTTACCTTTCCGATATTCAGTAGTCTTTAAATAGAGTAGTTATCCTAGAAATTGTCTTAGTGGTTTAAAGAACAGATCTGGGATTAAATTCTGGCACTGTTGCTTGTTCATATGACAGTGTTCTAAGACAATTAAAAGAGTTTATTCAGTACCTAGCATGTTTTTAAGTAACCATTTTTCTAAAGAAAGGTAGGCCATTGTTATCAAAGTTCTGTCTGTGTATGTGTATTAGATAAGCTGTATGCCGTCCCCTTTGTTGCTTAGCCAAAGAGTTTTGTGGGTTGGATGAATCAGGTGCTTTAGCAGTGCTGGTCTTGTAATAATAATTATAACATCTTCATTGAACCCTTACTTTGGACCATGTGCTCTACTAAGCATTTCTGTGTTACATATCTTGTTCATGAGAAAGATACTCTTAATTATTTTTAAAGGTGAGGACATTGAGACTCAAGAAGGTTTTGCTAGGCAATAGCAGAACCAGTATTAAAACTTCTACTTTAAAGTGCTTCTTACTCCACAAAGTGTGGGTAGAATGCTGTACTTGGATGTACATTTTCATTATAATATGGCACCAGTTTTTAAAATTTGTATTCACATTGTAGAGGAAGAGACTGGAAGGAAATACAACAAGTTTATAAAGTAATTATCTCTGCATGATGAGATTATAGATTATTTAAAAATAATTCTTCACATGTCTTTATTTTCAAATTTTCTAATTCTTAGATTTGACCTTTGTAATAGGGCAAAATAAATTTCTAACAAAAACAGTTCTTGGAAACACATGGAAAGCTTCTGTGACAGCACCAAATAAAATATTTGTAATCTTGTAAGGAAGCATAAAAACCTCTGTTACTGATTTCCTTAACTCTTTTATTTGATATTGAGTGTATTTATGTATATTGAGCACACACACCTGTGTTAAACAGCTTTCTGTTGCTGTAACAATTACCTGAGATAAACAATTTAAAAACGGGAAAAGTTTATTCTGGCTTTTGGCTTCAGTTTGTTGTTGGTTAGCCCTGGCGTTCGGGCCTACAGCAAGAGGGTGCATCATGGCAGGGGAGCACATGGGTGGAGCAGAAGAACTGCTCCTCTCCTGGCAGGCAAAGCGGGGAGGAGCCAAGGTCCCAATATCTCTTTGAGTGCACTTTCCAGTGACCTAACTTCTTTTCTGTAGGTCCCACCTACTGAAGGTTTCACCACCTCCCAACAGTACCACAGGCTGGCGACCAAGCCCAGCTACTTGGGAGGCTAAGGCAGAAGGATTGTAAATTCAAGGCCAGTTTGGAAGACTTAACAAGAATTTATAAAACTTAAAAGGTCTGGGGATGTAGCTTGGTGGTAAAGCATTTACCCTAGATTTAAACCCAGCCTCACCAGAAAAAGAAAGGGGGCAGGGAGAGAAAAATGGGCCTTGAAATGAAATATTAGTGAGGTAAAAACTTAAACCCACTACTTAATCTGACCTGAGGCAAATCTGTAATAGTTTCAATGTCTCCTCAACTCTAAAGTGAAGTTAATCTTTAATCAATGTTTTAGGTTAAGATTAAAACAGATAAAAAATGTAAAGCACCAAATACCTGGTATATGGTAGATTTGTCAGGACATGGTAGATATTATTCTTAAACCATAATTTTAATATTAAAATATAAAGCATACTAAGGCGAGGGGAAAATACCTGCCTTTCAGATAGTGTGGTAATTTTTAAACTAAATATGACACACAGATTACTAATTTAAGTCTACTTAATGTTATAAATTAAATTACAACTGAGATTTAAAATAACATTATCTAAAAGGGAGCCTTTTGCTTACAGTAACTACCCAATGGATTCTTGCATATATTTGGTAGTCTTTAAGAACCCAGTGATTAAACAAATAAAAAGGGGGCTGGGATTGTAGCTCAGCGGTAGAGCACTTGCCTCGCATGCGTGGGGCCCTGGGTTCGATCCTCAGCACCACATACAAAGCAATAAAAAAATAAAGACATTGTGTCCATCTACAACTAAAAAAATATATAAAAAAACAAACAAACAAATAAAAAGAACTTTTACTTGGTATTTTTCTTTTCTTTTACAACATATTTTCCATTGCAGATTTAAACCCAATCACAATTTGGTGGGCAGGTAAAGGTGTTGTTATGATTTGGATCTTAAATGCTCCCCCCAAATACTAAAGGCTTGGTCACCAGCCTTTGGTGCTGTTGGGAGGTGGTGGAACCATCAGTAGGTGAGGCCTAGAGAAAGGAACTTAGGTCATTGGAAAGTGCAATCAAGGAAGTGGTTAAGGAACCAAGTTTCTAAAAGAGGTCTAGGGTAGATAAAATCAAAACAACTGAGACTATGACTTTTGGAAATAGTAGTGATTGCCTTTTTTCTCAAACAGGAGAGAAAGAAGGAGTGATAAAGAAAAGCTTTAAGATTGACATGTCTTAAATTGACAAGTACATCTTAATAAAATACTCATTTAGTAGTATTCTAGATGCTTCATAAATATTTTATTCTAAAGCCAGGCGTGGTGGCGCAAGCCTGTAATCCCAGCACTTAGGATGAGACAGGAGAATCATGAGTTCAAAGCCAGCCTCAGCAATGTCGAGGTGCTAAGCAACTCAGTGAGACCTTATCTCTACATAAAACACAAAATAGGGCTGGGATGTGGCTCAGTGGTCGAGTGCCCCTGAGTTCAGTCTCCAGTACCAAAAAAAAAATTTTTTTTTATTCTATGCAAGACTGTGTAGTTTTGATACTTATTTTCTGTTTCATCAGAGTGTAAATTGTTCTTGATCAGTATTTTTATTCTTTTTACTTCAGTATGATGGATATATTTGCCACTTCTGTATTTAAAATTTTATATAGAAGAAACAAGTCTTATAGTGAAAGTTTTGGGGAACAAATCATATAAATTTAGACAATGAAGAAAAATAGTTTCAGAGCTGTTACTGACCTTTCAGTAATTCCCCAAGCCAGAATTTGATTCAGAATGTTATAGGAATGAACGTGAATTGCCAGAGAGAATCAAAAGTGTTATGAATGATTAAGGTCCAAATGACATTCTGTATAAAGCAGAGTGTGATTTGGGGCAGGGAAATGGGTATGGAATGCTTAGATTACATCTATATACTAAATGGGTATGGTTGTTTTGTTTCAGGATACCATTTTCTTGCCCTTTCTGTTAACATCATCTATACCCTTTCTCCCATTTTTAAAGTGGTTAAACTTGTTCTGATATTTCTAAATTAGTGATTTGATATTTCAGGATACATCTGTTTCAGAGAATCATAAAACGTGCTTTAAAAATACCTTAATTTAGAACAAAATTTTAGGTACAGAGTTTAATAATTTTTTTTTTTTTTGGTACCGGGGCTTAACCTCAGGGGTACTCGACCTCTGAGCCACATCCCCAGCCCTATTTTGTGTTCTATTTAGAGACAGGATCTCACTGAGTTGCTTAGCACCTCACCATTGCTGAGGCTGGCTTTGAACTAGTGATTCTCCTGTCTCAGCCTCCCAAAGTGCTGGGATTACAGGTATGTGCCACTGCACCCAACTACTTAATTTTTAATAACTTGTATAACCAAAATTAAATTTGATTAGGGTTTTACATTCTTAAGTGTTTTAGAATCATCTTAGATACATGTTGCAAACAGATTAAAATACTGAAGCCAGTTTTTATTGTTTAATTTAGTAAAGAAATGTATTCTCTGTGACCAGGGTAAGTACATACTACTTTCTCCTTAATAATTTGAGATTTTCATAAAGAAATGACTATACTATAAATGAAAGATTGCTCTTGAAGGAAAAACCTGGCCTGGTGTGGTGGCACATGCCAGTGATGCCAGCAAATTGGGAGGCTGAGGCATGAAGATTGCAAGCTTGAGACCAACCTGGGCAACCTAGCAAGACCTTTTCTGAAAACAAGACTGCACTGGACAGGACCAGACCACACAACACATGCCTGTAATCTCAAAGGCTTGGGAGGCTGAGGCAGGAGGATCACGAGTTCAAAGCCAGCCTCAGCAAATTAGTGAGGCCCTAAGGAACTTGGGGAGACCCTGTCTCTAAATAAAACAACGACAACAAAGAATACAAAAAAGGAGTGGGGAACTGGAGATGTGCCATAGTGGTTAAGCGCCCCTGAGTTCAGTCCCTGGTACCAAAAAGGGTGTGTGTGTTGGGGGGAAGGCTGGGGGTGTAGCTCAGTGGTAGAGTGTCTGGGTTCAGTTAGTACTGATATATGAATAAATAAATAGTAAAAAAAAAAAAAAAGCCTGATTTATTCTAATGGCTGTTATCCTCTTTGTGGCATTATTATAACATCGAAGAAACAGATTCAATATTATTTTTTAAAATACATAGTACATA
>PVHX01015003.1:0-48468 GCA_004024805.1 Geosciurus inauris | reverse complement strand
AGTTGGCTGGGTGGCTAAGACCATGTAGTGAAAGATTTTTAATTCATTAATTCATTCAGCAAATGCTTATTGAGTGCCTCTTATGTGCTAAGCCTTGGGACTATCTCCAATGAACAAGTTAACCCAAAAGAGCCAGCATATATTCTGGTAATTTCCTACATCGAAAAGAAACATTTCCTACAAATGTCAGAACTAATATTTGATGATTTCTGTCTTTCAGGATTTTTATAGTTAAGGGAAATGAGTACATTAAAAAAAAAAGTTTAACAATAATAGAAGGTCTCAAGCCGGGCGCGGTGGTGCACGCCTGTAATCCCTGCACTTTGGGAGGCTGAGACAGGAGAATCGCGAGTTCGAAGCCAGCCTCAGCAATGGTGAAGTGCTAAGCAACTCAGTGAGACCCTGTCTCTACATGAACCACAAAATAGGGCTGGGGATGTGGCTCAGTGGTCAAGTACCCCAGAGTTCAATCCCCAGTACTAAAAAAAAATAATAGAAGGTCTCATTTCCATTCAGTAAATGTATTCTGTGGACTAGGTCATGTAATATGTGCCAGAGAAATGAAAGTAAAAAACATTGTCTTTATCCTTATAGTACAAACTGTTGTGGTTAAATAAATAAAAATAAAAGAATCAAATAATCATGGTAGGCATTAAGAAAAAAATCAACAGGCTGCTCCTGGAATAACAGGAACCTATTTTAGGAATGGTGGTCCAAGGAAAGTCTTTCTGGTTGAGACCAGGAGGACCTACCATTTGTAGAGCTTCCAGTGATGAGCAGTAAATAAAAGGCTTAAGCCTGGGACCCAGATAAAAGACTAGTGTTGAGCTGGAATGTTGGGCTGATTACGCAGGGCCTAGTAGGCTTTGGTCATCAATTTAAACATACAAAGCACAGTGCTAGCATCTAGGACTCCAGCTTGATACACTACCTGGTGAAAGTACTGCTGCCACTCAAGAGGACTCTATGGCTAGAATGGAAAAAGGTGGGCAGGTGCAGTGGCAAATGTCTGTAATTCCAGCGATTAGGGAGGCTAACGCAGGAGGATCACGAGTTTGAGTTTGAGGTCTGCCTTAGCAACTTCCCCAGGGCCTACGCAACCTTGTGAGACCCTGTCTCATAAAAAGGGCGAGAGATGTAGCTCAGTGGTAAAGCATTCCCTGGATTCAATCCCCAGTACGGAAAGAAGAAAGGGTTGGGGGCGTAAGACAAAAATTTCCACACAGCAGCCAGCACGTTTTTTCTAAATATAGCATACTTTGCTTAAACCAAACAGTAACCTATTTTCCCTTGTTAAGGGTAAAGTTGACACATGTCTAAGTACTTAACGTGTTAACTCGTTTTATCCTCACTACAGCCCTCAGATTAGTGCATTTTTCCTATTTTGTTGGGAAACTGAGGCAGAGAGAGGTCAGGTAACAGGAGATTATACAGTTAGAAAACGACTGAATTAGGATTCAAACCCAGCAGGCTAGCTCTACTCTAGTCCATGTTCTGTCTTTACTTGAAATCCTCTTGTGGCCTTTGGCCCACCTGGTCTTTACAATGCACTCACACTGTTAATACAGCTTAATTCACAGAAGTGCCTCTTCCCAGCTGCACTCAGTGTGTGTGGACCTGGGAGCTCGGGAACCAGTCCAGCTGGCAGCCCAGCTCTTGTCTGCGTTGGCCTCCTCTGCCACCAGAGGGCGCCGCGGACTGAGTGCCTCTCCACTAAGCTCTTATCCCAGCAATAATGGACACAGAGTACAGGACGCCGCCAGCAAAACCGCTGCGACGTCTCTCTACTTCTGGCTTCAGGGCTTCGGGCAAGCAGCTCCTGTTAAGGCCCACTGGGGTTCGAGGAGCGGGCAAAAGTTACCTCCAAGCCCGCAATGCCCAGTACTCGTTGCCAGGCTTCCTTACTGCGCACTGCGTTAATCCTGCGGCAGGAGGAGGTGGGGCCCAAGCCAGAGCCCCGCCCCGCCTACCCATCGCACGTGACCGGTACCGCGGCCTCAAGGCCGGAAGCGCTCGTGGCCTGGTGCGCGCTCTCGCGTTTCTCGGCGTCTGCCGGGTTCTCGCGGCCCGGATCTGGGCCCGGCCGCGCGCTCGCGCTCGTTCCTGGGCTTCTGGCCCCGGGCTCGGCTCCAGCTGCGCGTGCACGCTGCCTGCGGGTCCCCGCCCCCAGGCACGCCGCGCTTCCAGTGCTCCTCCGCCATGTGCTCGTTAGCGTCAGGCGCTACCGGTGGGTATCGCCAGCTTCAGGCCTCGCCGCGAGGGGAGGAGGTGGAGGACCCTCCCTTTCCCGCGCCCACTGGGACGCGGTCCCAGGCGGCGGGGCCTGGCAGGGAGGATGGAGGAGGTGCCGGGTGCGGGTCGCGGGCGGACTGGGCGGGGGAGCGCTCGTCCAAGGAGAGCCCTCCGCCCACCCTGCTCCTTGCGCTCCGGGGTCGCACTGGCGTCCCAGGCAGATCTGATTGTTGTGCGTGTGTTAGGCGGCCGGGGCGCCGTGGAGGATGAGGAGGACCTGCCAGAATTGTCGGACAGCGGTGACGAGGCCGCCTGGGAGGATGAGGACGATGCAGAGCTCCCTCACGACAAGCAGCAGACCCCCTGCCTGTTCTGTAACAGGTTCGTCCACCTCAGCGCCAGGCCTCCGACCTAGGGTGCTCGGTCGCTTGGGGTCTGTGTGATCTGCAAGGAACGACTGGTTCAGAGTCGAACCAGAGCGCCCTGTCCTTGAATTGTTGAACCAGTGCTTTGGGGTGATGGCGTGTAGAAGAGGAAGATCCACAGTGGTTTAGAGGGAGGAGTCATAAACTGGAAACCAGGTTATCCTACTGGTCCTCCCTCGACCAGCCTCAGTTTTTTCCCTCAGTTAAAATAAGACGGTTTTGGATTGGATTTGTAGTTTCCAAATCTGGAGTGCACCCTTGTCACCAAAGATGCTTAAGTACAGATTCTGAACTCTTCACCCTAGTCCTTTTAAATGAGGGTTGGGGTCTAGGAATCCTCTGTTTTTATAAGGACACATTGTGATGCTACGTTAACTGAGTACATGCTCAAGTTTGGAAGCCACATTGAACTCGGTAATCCCAATGGACCCTTCTGGGTTTTTTTTTTACCATCCTGCAATTCCTTGACCAGCCAGAGCATCTCAGGTGTAACATTTCAATTTAAGCCATTTAAATGGTCTTAGTTCATGTTTCTTAAGTAGTGACTCCCCACTTGTTGAGGAAAGAATTAATGCCATTTTCACATAAGGAAAGAGATTGCAATGTCAATAACTTGTTCAAGGTCACAGAGCTGTGGGGTTGTTTTGTTTTGTGTTGTTCCCAAAAGCACATTCCACTTAAAATTCTGCCTCACTCTAAGAAACTTTGGCTTTAGTTGCTGTGGGCATGTGAACATGAGAGAGGCTTTGATTAGCATTGGTCATCAGTACATTAATAAATATTGTCCATTGTTCCCCATATCCGGGCATAGTGCTGATTGGTTGGTTCTCGTGTGTAGCCTCATCGGATAGGTAGAATGTCTGCACATACTCTATCATAAAGTCATATATTGAGCATCAGTGATGCAGTACCCTGTGATAGGTTACATAAATACTGCAGATCACCCATCTTGGCAGACATTTGTTGCAAACTAATCACTGCATATGTGCTAGACAAATAGAAGAGGTATGCAGCATCTCTTCTGTATAGTCCTATCTCAAGTATCCTTTAGTTTTGCAGGTCTCATAATAAAGAGGCTTGATCCTCCTGGTGTATGTAATGAAGGTACTGTAAGACAAATACAAGATCACTTTTGAAATGTGGCGCTTAGAGAATGTGCCAGCTGTAAAATTACATTTTATGCTTTATTTCTAAAAACAATTTGAACTGTGTCAGTTCAAAGCCTCTGAAAGCAAGAGTTGACACTTGGGGAGGAAAAAATCTCAAGTAGGGAATTTTCTTGACTTTTTAAGAGAAACAGAATCTATCAATGGGAGCTTTCTTTCCTAAAACTTTTGATAAATTTAATACTGTTATTTGGCAAATAAATTAACTTGACATTTAATGAGTGGTTAATTGTTTTACATGTTAAATAGACTCAGAAGTACTAATTCTCATTAGAAATGCTGGGTTTTGGTCCTTCATCTACACGTGTTTGTTTTTTCCTAATTGGAAATTTTTTAAAAAAGTATATTCAACATGAAATCACTGCTCCATGAAGTTACTGCTTGATTTTTTTTTTTTTTTCTTTTCAGGCTATTCACATCTGCTGAAGAAACATTTTCACACTGTAAGTTGGAACATCAATTTAATATTGATAGCATGGTCCATAAACATGGTGAGTATTTCTTAGAATAAAGACACATTTACTTAGGAGATGTAGGTTCAGATTTTATAATTTTCCACACCCTTTTCTATTCAAATCCATATGGCCAAATATATAATTACAGCTTTTCTTATAGAAATGATTTTTTGACAGGTGGCCTTTGAAGAAAAATGTCATTCTTCTAGATAAAACTCACTATATTTAAGTTTACAATGGCTTCACAGCTTAAAAAAAGAAAAACTTGG
Organism: Geosciurus inauris; assembly: GCA_004024805.1. Lineage (NCBI taxonomy): Eukaryota > Metazoa > Chordata > Mammalia > Rodentia > Sciuridae > Geosciurus > Geosciurus inauris. The sequence goes on along the minus strand of PVHX01015003.1, from coordinate 43,921 downwards.
CATATGATTGCATTTTTATCTAACTAGAATTAGGGAAATCAGGGTAGAGGTGGACTTCAGGAAAGGAGGTAAGTCATGAAAATGTATAGGTCCAAGTAAGATGTGAATTTCAAGGACTATGAGATTGAGATTTATAGGTTTGGTAGAAAGTATGGGAAAAAAGGCAGTGATGAAGTTAAAGTGGTATGCAAAACAATCAGGTTATGTTTCTATTGTTGCATTTAAAAATAGTTTTCTTTATGTGAATTAAATATAGAATTGGTCTTTTGCTTCCTTATTTATTAACAACTAGAAACATTACTGAGGAATAGCAAATAAAAGACAGGTTTTTAGATCTCTAGTAAACATGTGATGTTTATAAATCAAATTCAATTGCACAACTACCTTTATAAGTTGTGTAGATGATAGCCTCATTTTTCCTTCCAAACCCAGGGCCTCCCACATGTGAGACAAGCGCTCTATCACTGAGCCACAATCCCAGCCCCCATATATGTAGGCTATTAAAACTTCTTCATAGCATCATTTTGCAATACTAACCAGTTTCTCATGATGAATAATAACCAATTTATCTTATGACAAATAATAACTAATGGATTACTACTTTCCTTTGTCTTAATGCTGCTTCATTTCTGGAAAGTTATGAGAACCAGATAATCTCATCATTTTTTTAAAAATATTTTTTAGTTGTAGATGAACACAATATCTTTATTTATTTATTTAATGTGGTGCTGAGGATTGAACCGAGGGCCTCCTGCATGCGAAGCAGGCGTTCAACCACTGAGCCACAACCCCAGTCCCAATCTCATTGTTTTTTAATGAGCATCATTTTACTTCATGGAAAAGCCAGTAGACTTTGTATACTTTGTCTTGGTAAAATTATAATTTTGTATAACTTTTATGAAGAAGTTAGGGATTTAGAAACTCTCAACTTTAATAAAATCCTCCCCCCCTTTTGTTTTAGAAAACAAGAAATAATTTAAAATTTGTCATTTAGGGTTGTTTCTCAGATAAAATATTTGGAAGTACCAAAATTAATACTTTTAATTCTTAATAAAAATCTCAAAATGTTAGTGGCGGTTTAGAGGTCAAATATTTTGCTACCTAATCAGAGAAGCCTTTATAGAACAAATTGATTTAAACAAAACTTATTAAAATTGAATTACCTTTTTCCCCTTTAGGACTTGAATTTTATGGATACATTAAGCTAATAAATTTCATTAGACTTAAGGTAAGTTGGCAGCTTACTTTATCATTTTATTAGAAATTTAAGAAATGTTACAGTGCTTATCACTGCACTGATTATTCGAGAGTATACAAGGAATTGTTAATCTAGCATTTGTCATATTGTAGGAATCATAGACTTTAGGAACTAGCACAACAAAGCACCAAGTAAACGTGTACATATGTTTAGAAGTGTCATTTTTAATACAGAAATGAATCGGTACTGTGTGAAAAAGTAATTCAGTGTCAGATAAAGAGAAGTACTAATAGTGTATCTATAAAATCAGAAGTAATTTCTAGTGTGATTTCAGGTACTTTCCTTGCCCTTGTTTCGTTTATTTCAAACACTGTCCCTGTTTTGTTCTGATTAAATGAATGTATTGTCACTTTCCCTAAATCCAAAAAATATAAAACTCTACATTGAAACTATTTAAAATAACAGGTGAATACAGGCTCCTTATATAGAGATATGCAATTTTGTGCAATGTAAACTCGATTTTTTGTTTTGTTTAATTTAGCTGGTGTTTTCACCAGGGGGATTCATGATTACTTGCAATAAATAAAACATACAATTAATTTTACATCCAGAATCCTACAGTTGAGTATATGAATTCCATATACAACCCAGTGCCTTGGGAGAAAGAAGAATATTTGAAGCCAGTATTAGAAGATGACCTTTTGCTTCAATTTGGTAAGATGAACATACTGTGTCTAGTTTAATTAATATAGGACCATCTGTTATAGAAAAATGAAAGTGAAGTATTTCAGGAAAATATACAGATAGTTCCCCTATATCTTTGGTGTTGCTTTCCATGGTTTCAGTTACCCATGGTCATCTGCAATCCAAAAATAGTAAAAGGATAATTCAGAAATAAACGTGAGTTTTAAATTGTGTGCTCTCCTGAGTATCATGACTTAATGTTGTGCCATCCAGATCTCTCTTTCCCAGGATGTATATCAACCCTTAGTCCAACGTTTCTTCACACCATATACACTGCCTGCTCCTTAGTTGGTAGCCATTTTGGTTATAGGATTTACTTATTGGATTATCACAGTGCTTGTGTTCATATAAGCTCCTTTTGAGAGAGGGAGACCATTTTCATATGACTTTACTATAGTATTGTTTTATTAGTTAATATCTTACTGTTTCTGATATATAAATTAAATTTTATGATAAATGTGTGTATATATAGGAAGAATGGTATATAGGATTTGGTACTACCTTCAGTATCAGTCAGCTGCTGGGGTCTTAGAACATATCGTCCATGGATAAACAAGGGACTATTTTTTTTAATTCTCTGAAGATCTCATCAGGTAGTTGGTTTTAACAGAAAAGTTAAATCACTTAAAAACTGATAATCATACTAACGATTACCAAGGAGGAATTTAGAAGTAAGTGTTTAAACATTTTGTATAGAATGTTTTGAAATGTAGGAACACTTAAGAAAATAATGTTTAGTTATTAAATAATGATTTTAAACAATCTTTAAATTTAGTAATATTTTCTATTTTTGTTTCATATTCAGATCACATAATTAAGACGTTTTGTTTACTGAGATTTAGTTGTTGCGCTGTGCTTTGATTTATCCCTTACTGCACAGGAGTCTTGTGAAAATTCTCTTATACTTGATAGATCTAATCTACAGAAATGAAATTATGTATTCTTATTGTATTTATATTTATTTCACATTCCTTATGCCAGTCAGGAGAGAAGGAGTGTTTGCTTTCTTCAAATCAGCAAGACTGTTCTAAACAGACATACCTTAACAGATGATAGTTTTGATAATGTGATTTGAGCAGTTACTTGGTTATTATCTTTCATTTTCTTGAGAAGTACCCTTGTTGAATTGTGTGCCATTATGATGTAGTGGTAAGCAGTTTAATAGGATTTTAGGAATGATGTGACCTTGAACCAAGCACTTAAGCTTTCTGTTTTAAAATGAGGAATCCATCAAATGAGGAATTAGGGCTAGATTTCTGAGATTCTTCTTAGTTCTAAAATTTTTTGATTCCTGGCTTCATTCTTCTCTCCTTTAATTTCATTTCTTAGAGTAACCAAAGTGATCTCTTTGATAAATGACACAAATGCCCAGTGAGTGTTCTTTATGACTTTCTAAATTCATAATTATCTGTTGGACACTCCCAGTATCAAAGTGTATTAAATGCTTCATCAAAGCAAAGAAATGAAAATCATGGTCCCTTCATTGGGAGCCGCAGTCTAATGATAGGCATGTTTTCTTTTTTTTTTCAATGATCATCCTGCATTTTGATATAAGATAGACTATGATAAGTTGCATGAAAAGTAGAAAAGATATTATAATTCAAAAAAGGAAGTTATTCAGATCAGTGACAGATATTGAATGTTGTATGTTGATTACTATGAATACAGATCAGTATAGAACTTTTAACTATCCAAAGGTATATTAGTTTAGGATTTTTAGCCTTAATTTTAATTTATAAGAAGGTGGTAATGATACCTGCCAGAGAGTAAGTGCATAATAAAGGAAATTTTATTATCATTAATAAATGAATAAGTTCCACAGGAGTTTGTATGATGTCATGAACAAGATCTGGAATACTTGAAAAGGTCTATTAAAGGAAGTAGAACTTGAAATGGGTGTGGTCTTCTAACAATCTCTGCTTTTAGCCATTGGTGAGAGAGTTGGAGGAGACATTTGTCATTATTCTTGCTACAGGCATGATTACTGACCGTTTTCCTCCATTTGTGTTATGGTTTGTATATGCATTGTTACCCAAAAAAGCTCCTGTGTTTATGCAGAAATGTTCAGAAGTTAAATGATTATAGCACGAGAACTGTGACCTAGCAGTCCATCCTGATTTGAATGAATTAAGTGGGTGGTAACTATAGGCAGTTGGGGCGTGGCTAGAGGAAGTAGGTCACTGGGGTTTTTATTTATTCCCTGGCTCCTCTCTCTCTGCTTCCCTGCTACTGTGGTGAGAAGAGCAGCTATCTTCTGCCTTGCCCTTCATGTTGGTGTTCTGAGCAGCTTTCCATGGATGGAACCTCGGAAACCATGAGCCTAAAATAAACTTTTTTCCTCTGAGTTCTTATCAGGTATTTTGGTCTCAGATGAAAAGCTAACACAACTTACTTTCAACAAATAGTTATGAAGCATCTGGTAAGTATTTGGCTTTGAGAATATAAAAATGACTAAATTAATAAAGGAGACAACTAAGAAAATAGGATATGACTGTGGTTTAAGGGAGAAAAGGCAACTTTACAGTGCAGAAACCTGGCAAACACTTCCTTAACCAAGAAATCAAGATTAACATCTTCAGTGATGCCATATTAGTAGTATATACCTTAATTTGATGTAATGGGCATGACACTTTACCTCTGTGTCTTGCTCACAAAAGCCAATAACCCACGTCTAAGAAAAGAAATCAGAAAGTCACAAATTGAGTTCATTCTAAATACTACCTCACCAGGATTCCTTAAAATAGTCAAGTTATCAAAAATAAGGAAAGCACAAAAGGATTTAAGAAGACATGATAACTAAATGTATTGTGGAATCTGGATGGGCTCTTGGAACAGAAAAGGAACGTGAAGGAAAAAGTAAGGAAGTCTAAAGAATAAAATGGTTTAGTTAAATTGTTTTTAAAAGTTTGCATAAGGGGCTAGGGCTGTAGCTCAGTGGTAGAGCGCTTGCCTAGCATGCATCATGAGGCACTGGGTTCGATCCTCAGCACTGCATACAAATAATAAATAAATAAAATAAAAATCCATCAACAACTAAAAAAAAAAAAATTAAAAAAAAAAAGTTTGCATAATATTTGGAACATAGTCCATACAAGATTGATATCCATAAAGAACTCTATAAAATTCAGGGACAAAGGACCATATATTTGACAGAATATTGGTGGAAAATGATCAGATGATTTATAGAAAAGAATATAAAAATTGTGTGAAACTTACGAGGAAATGTTCAGAATTACTCAGACATGCAAATTAAAACAACACTGAGATACCATTTCCTACCTGCCTGACAAAAAAATTTTGAAATAACCCATTCTGTTGGTGAGGCTGTGGATAAATAGGTAGATAGGCACTCTTGTGTTGCTAGTAGAATGGAAATTTGATAGTACTTAGCAAAAATTTTTTCATTTTATCTTTCATTTTTTCTTTTTGGCAGTGCTAGGGATTGAATACAGAGCCTCATTGGTGCTAGGCAAGTGTTCTACCACTGTGCTACAGCCTTTGCCCAGCCCCCACCCCCAAAAACCATGTATATACTCCTTTTTAAAAATTTTTTAAGACACTGTCTTTCAAGTTGCCCAGGCTGCCCTTGAATTCCTGATCCTGCCACCTTAGCTTCCCTGGTCACTGGGATTATAGGTGTGCAACACCACAGCCATCTTGGACCCACTTCTTAACAACCTCACTCATAAAAATCTATATCGAAGATATACCTTCTTATTCTGAAAATGTGTAAAAACACAAAGTTATTTATTGCAACATTATAATTCCAAAATATTGAGTATAACCTAAATGCCTATATATTGGAGAGTGGTTGAATATACTATGTATATAGTATGTCCACACTGTGGAGTACTATATACCTCTTAAAAAGAACTGATATCTCTGAACTGATACAGAGTGACATCCAGAATATAACGTTAAAGAAAGGCAAAGCTCAAAAGAATATAATACTGCTATTCTTTTTATGTTTACTGACTGTCCTTTCCAAATTTTTAAGTTTAACTAACAAATGATGACCCAAATGATTAATGTTAAAAATTATCATGGCTAATTTTTATTGGAGCAGAAAGTAAAACAGAAACTTGTCAAAGAGTTTGAATAATTTCAAAAACAAAATACAAAGTGAGGATTGTAGTAAGAAGTAGAAAATATGTATACCAAATTTAAGTAGTTTGGAAATATTTTGTTTTTAATTTTTAGTGAAATAGTGAAGGAATCTGTAATTTCTAAATGTAATGACTCTATTCTAAGAGTGGCTAGAGGTTTGTGATATACTACACTGCTTTTGTAACAGTCGTTCATCTTTAGTTATATTATTGTGAGTTTGCTAAGCTTAACTATTTTGTCCTAATGCTTTTATTACTATTATTTTTTGGTACCTGGAGTGCTTAACCATTGAATAATATCCTTAGCCCTTTGTATTTTTTTATTTTGAGGCAGGATTGCACAATTGCCTGGCTAAGTTGCTAAGACTGGTCTTAGCAAGCTTGCAATCCTTCAGCCTTGGCCTGCCAAGTCACTGGGATTGTAGGCGGGCACTACCATGCTGTGCCTTAATTGTTCTAATTCTGAAGAGGTGTCTTCATAAGTTCTTACAACAAGAAACTGAATAGAGTTGTTTTTTTTAAAGAGTCATTTCCTCCAGTGCTATACCTAGGGAAAAAAAGGAATATTTGCATTGTTTATTATTGTTTTAAATTGATCTGAAAGCTAATTAGACCTCTAAGTGAACATTGGGATTTTGTAGAATTCACAAGGCCTTATTTAACTTTTTGTGTGTGTGTGGTGGGGGGAGTACTGGGAATTGAACTTGGGGGCACTTAACCATTGAGCTGCATATCCAGGCCTTTTTTGTATTTTATTTAGAGACAGGGTCTCACTGAGCTGCTTAGCACCTTGCTAAATTGCAGAGGCTGGCTTTGAACTTGAGATCCCCCTGCCTCAGTCTCCCAAGCCACTGGATTACAGGTGTGCGCCACCGTACCTGGGTCATTTAACTTTTGATTGTGGAATTATTATTTCTTCAATAGAATTTACTGTTTTATATATGGTGAAATTAAAAGTAAATCAAGAGTTTTAGTATTAAGAATTTCCAATATTTAATAATGCCAGTAATAAAACATTAGTTTATACTTCTGCTCTTACCTTGCCAGGATGAAAAGATTATTGAATATATAGAATTCTTTCTACTAGTTTTCCTTAAGGATATATTTTTTTTCTACATGTATTAAAATGTAATTGATAAATGAAAATTGTATACATAACTGAAAGTTTGTATCCTTTAACTAACATCTACCCATTTCTCCAACCTTCAGCCCCTGACAGTCACAGTTATACTCACTACTTCTATGAGGTTTTTTTAAATTCCACATGTAAGTGAGATCATGTAGTATTTGTCTTTCTGTGTCTGGAATACTTTACTTTTAATAATGTCCTACAGGTTCATCCATGTTGTCACAAATGCCAAGATTTCCTGTAGGGAATATTTAAGTGTTGTTCTACAGATAAGGACACAGACTAAGAGGTGGCATTTGTAATGGTAAGATCATGGGCTAGGAAGACCTGTGTGTGTTTGAATGTTAACTCTTCCATTGAACAGTTGTATGACTGTCAGTCAGATTTTCATTGCTGTGACCAAAATACCTGACAAACACTTGGAGGAGGAAAAGTTCTGGACTCATGTTTCAGAGATCACATCCATGGTGAGCCAGTTCTATTGCTGTGGCCCTGAGGTGAGGAAGAAATCATGGCAGAAAGATATGGCAAAGGAATGCTCTGCTTATGGCAGCCAAGAACCAGAAAGAAGGAGCCAGGAACCATGGCTAAGATATATAATTCCTAAGGACACACCCCCAGTGACCTACTTCCTCCAGCTGTGCCCTACCTGCCCTCTGTTACCACACAATAATTCAAATTGTTAATTCCTCATCAGGAAGAATCCACTATCTAATCATTTTACCTCTGAACTTTCTGGCATTGCCACATGAGGTTTTTTGAGGGTCGCCTCATATCCTAGCAATAATAACTTTAGGCTAGTAAAAGTTATTATTTGACTTTGTAAATGGCTAGTCATTTAGTTTTTTTGAAATTTATTTTTCCCATGTCTAGGGATAAATATTTACATCTTAGGTTTGTTTTGAAGGTGAAATAAGATGTTATGCATGTGCACTTGAGAGCTGCCTGATAATCAGTACATATTAGGGTTTTTCTCCTATTTTCTTTCTTCCTGTATTTGGTTTAATATAATTGATACCTTTATGTGTTCAATTTAGCTAACTAATGGAAAACAGACTAGCATATCCTTTTGAATTCAAATTGAAATAGTTTGGATGTTAAATATTTAATTAGAAGTACTTTTATTATTTTTCTCAATTGGCCATGTAATAGGCACTTAGAATACGTATTTAGGAAATTTCCATGTAATAAGGTACTTAGAATATATATATCTAACATATTTATACTCGTTTTATTGGTATAAGATGACTTGATGAAAATGTCCATTTCTTTAGATGTGGAAGACCTTTATGAGCCAGCATCAGTCTCATTCTCATACCCCAATGGACTCAGTGAAAGTACATCTGTCGTCGAAAAATTGAAACACATGGAAGCCAGGGCACTGTCGGCTGAAGCTGCGTTAGCTAGGGCACGTGCGGACCTACAAAGAATGAAGTAATTTATCAGTCTTATAGAAAATTAATTGTTTAGATCCTTCAAGTCATACAGCTAATGGCAAGGTAGAATATAACACTTCATATATAAGAAAGCACGACGAATAAATTTAATTTTAGTAGCATTAATGGTAGGCAGATTTTTGTATAGTTTGGATATAGTTGATTAATATAAAATTTAATGGATTTATCTGTTCTATGCTTCAAAATTGTTTTTATATTAATGATGATCTGACAGATGTTACCCTTTGAATATTTTTTGATGCCTTCCTTTCCATTTTCCTATTGATTTCCTCATTTTACTTTTCCTGTTGTAGGTTTTCAAAAGTGGAGGCATTAATATAGTTTAGGTTTGGGAGAAATTACAGTGTGAAATTTTAATTTTTAAGTAATAAAAAAGTGATGTATTTAATAGTAAACCAGGTAAGTGGGGACTATTTTCCAATAAGTTAACATTCTACTGGTGTAGCACTTCTCAAAGTTTAAGTGCATATGAATCACTTGGGATTCTTGTTAATGTAGATTCTAATTCAGGAGCTCTGGAATAGGGCCTGAGAGTCTGGCTTTTTTTTTTTTTTAATATGACAGGGTCTCACTGAGTTGCTAAGGCTGGCCTTGAACTTGGTATCCTCTTGCCTCAGCCTCCTGAGTTGTTGGGATTAGGGGAGTATGCTATTGTGGCTGGCCTGAGATTCTGTGTTTTTAATATGTATACCTCAGAGCTTTACCTGGTGGATTTATGAGTCAGTTGCCATTGCCTAAGTACCAATTTGATGGCTTGCCAGAAATGTTGTGCATGACAGAGGATGAAGTCAGTTTTAGATCTTCTTCCTAGTTTCTGATTTTTATGCTTGGGAACTTTGTAACCAACACCATCTCTTACGTGCCACTTCTTTGTATTACTCTCCCTTGAATATTGTATGGATTATTAATTTGTCATAATCAGTAAAGGACCTGAGTTTTAGAGCTGCAGTAGGTAGTGTTGGGTATGTAAATAATTATCTGTTTGGGTCCGCTTCCTGCCTTTTAATACATGATTTTAAAAATTATTGAGAGTTAAAATATGTTACATTATTCAGCTGCTAAAAAAAGGTGATTTTAGAACAACAGAAATGATAAATTTGAATAAAGAAAATGTGCTTGTTTTGCTCAGTTGAAAGATAAAAAGAACCATAATTTGCAGTTGGCATTGCTGTTGTGGTTTGCTTAAGGAATGCTCACCACTGGATTTGAGTATGCTACTGCTTAAGATCCAGCAGGGGGAGCTTTGGGTTGCTTAAGAGAGAATGTGATTTAAGAGGCTCATCCCCCTCTCCACTTCACCCCTCCCTTCCTCTTCCTCAACCTCTAGCCTTTCCTTTTTTCATGGTCCAATAAACCTGTCTCAAGGGTGTATTTCAAATTGATTACAGACAATTTGCTCAGGATTTTGTGATGAACACAGATGTCAGAACCTGCTCGTCATCTACTGCCATTGCAGACCTCCAGGAGGATGAGGACGGTGTTTATTTCAGCTCATACGGGCATTATGGGATACATGAAGAAATGCTAAAGGTTAGAAAAGAGCACAAATCTGCCACATCTACTAAAGGAAAAATAGAACAGATTTTTCCTTAATACACGAGAACACTCCCCTACCTCCTAAGAACAGCTTTTTAAACCTCTTTGGTGCTTAATAGCTCAATCTGTGGTAGAAGGATTATGGAGCCTCAAAATCACTGTAAATTATACTTAAGATCATTATTAATCTTATTTTGAAGTTAGTTTGCATACAGTAGAACATTGGCAAAAACTGCTTAATGTTAATAGTTGCTCTTGGTCTTCTCAAGAGCAACTATTATGTTAAATAGAAATAATTATACTTTTGTTTTTTAATCTGTGAAGAAAGTGATTAAATACCAATATTTAGCATGTTAAATACCAATGCTGAGTTGGGGCAAATTTTTGATATAAAGTTTAATAATAATTCTCACAATTGTTATGGCATGACTTTTACACTTGTTATCATTGATACGTAGGAATATTTCCTAAATTGGTCAAATCAGATATTTAAATTTGGTTGGTTTTAATTTTCATAATGGTAATGTCCATATAAAATAGAAGTCAAGTTCTAGCTGTACCTGGTAGTTATATGTTTTATCAAGTATTATTAATTAAAGAAGCAAGAGTTTTAATTTTATAAAACTGAAAATACTAGCTGGCATGCTATCACACGCCTATATAGTCCCAGCACTTGGGAGACTGAAGCAGAAGGATCTCTTGAATCTGAGTTCCAGAACTAGCCTGGACAACATAATGAGATGCCATCTCAAAAACAAAAACAAAACAAAACAAAAAAAATACCTGAAAATATCTAACTAGCATAAAATAATAGTTTGATAGTAAAAACTGTAAATTTTCAGATATTTATCTCTAGGAATTTAAATGTCACCATTACCTTTTTTGTTTTTAAGACCAGTCAATAAAAGTCCCTTCCTAAATTCTTTCTCCAAAGATTGTTTTATTTAATGAAAATCCTAAAACTAGGTTTCCCTGAAACATGCATTTTTAAATAATCAGGGATATTAATAGTGTGTATGTATTTTGTTGAGTCAGTTCTGCAGAATGAAAGTGGAAGTTTGTTGATTCATAGTAATTATAATTATGTAAGGGTTTTAAAGCAATGTCATGTCATTACTTATTACATTTCATGGTTGTGCTTTTTGTTGTCACTTGGATGATGGCATAAAATTACGAATAACAACTATCTTATAAGTAATAAATTATTTTAAGTCCAGTAAGTTTGTTTTAAAAAATTGACTTCATTTTATTTGTCCAAGTTAATTTTATTATGTCTAGAATATTTTCGTTTTCTTTTTGAGTACTAAGGATTGAACCCACGGATGCTTTTTGCTAAGCAAAAAAAAGTTTGGTCTCAAACTTGGGATCCTCCTTCCTCAGCCTTTTGAATAGTTGAGACTGCAGGTGTGTGATAAAATAATTTCTTTAAAGAAATTAATCTAGGCCAATGTTTGTCATTTTAAATCACTCCATCAATTCAAATGACATAAACCTTTAATGTCTTTGGTGTAGCCCTTGTCTTGGCTTTTTAAGACAAGTAAAGGTCACTGAGACTCAATAGATGAAAGTCTTGTCAATTTAATTATCAAGGAAATCCAGTTTAAGCATTGACAAATCTCTATCCTGAACACTTGTAACTTTATGTCAATAACTAGAGAATCTTTACAACCTGACCATTTAAGTCCTTATGGTATACATAATAGATTTAAGAAGTTCCAAAAGAAAAAATAGTTCCAGCTTGAAGATTCAGTGCCATCTGTACCCTTTTAGAGAATCACTTAAGAATCCTTACTAATATTCTCTGTGCCTTAGTTTCCCTTCACTGTTGTACAATGTAATTATCTCTTGGAGATGGTTTGATTAAATGTTCATAGGAAATATGGACATGTTAGATTCAAAGAACTATTTAGCCATTGTGTATTTTGCTAAGTTGTAAACTGTGGATGAATATGAAACCTGCCTTTTATTAAGGTCTATTTCTTCTGTTTCTTACTAGAACAATTGTTAACACAAATAAACTGTTCAAGTTTACCTATCACTAGAACCTTACCTAATTTTTATAAGTAATTTAAAATTGAGAAACCCTATTTATATAGGACTTATTTTTATGTTTAAATTGGCCTTGCTTTAATAGAATATGATTTCTATTTTCTGTTGTTGCCACTGTTTTGGCATGTGTTTTGATTATAACTTTAAATAGAAGTAGTTTGTGATCTTATTTTTTCTTTTTACATTTTTTATTAGTGTGTTACAGTTATACATAATGATAAGATTTGCATATGCACACAATATAACAATATAATTTGGGCAGTATCACTCCCTAGCACTGACCCCCTCCCTCTTTAGCTCCCACTCTCTAGTCCCTTTGCTGATCTCCCTTTGATTTTTGTGAGATCCCCACGTGCTATTTCTTTTCTTTTTCTTTTTTATTTTGAGACGGAGTCTTGCTAAGCTGCTCAGGACCTTGCTAAATTGCTGAGGCTGGCTTTGAATTTACAATCCTCCTGCCTCAGCCTCCCAAACTGCTGGGATTACAGGCGTATGCCACCGTGCCTGGCCCCACTCCTTATTTCTTAATTTAGGATGAAGATATCTTTTTTGAATTCCAGAGATATAGTTGAAAATCCCTTGCCACTTCATGTTTTTGAAAACTAGTTGTTGCTGACTGCTATAAATTTAAAATGTCTCACTGTTCTTTTTTTTTTTTTTTTTTTTGATATTTTTTAGTTATACATGGACACAGTGTCTTTACTAAGTATTTGAGTCCTAATTTTATTCTTTTCTTACTTATAATAAGTTGATGCAAAAAATAATTGAAAATGTTTTTTATTGTATTGATGTGTTTGTCTTTTGTTAGAATAAATTTTTAGAAGGATTGTGAAGGTTAGTTTTTATTTGCTTGCATTTTCACATTTATTACATTTTTCTTAAAAAAATTCATTTATTAAATGGAAGCTCTGTTAGATGCAGGGTACTGTGTTTGGTATACTTTGGATTTCATTGCATTGAGGTGAGCATATGAACAGAATCATGAATATATAGAGTCAGAATGAGGGATTATAGTTCAGTTGAGCAGCAGTGTGTGGAGTCAGGACAGCAGTGGCATTCTATTAAGTTGGAGCGGTGGTAAGCCAGGATGATTGGTGAGAGCTTTCCAAGTGACTGCAATCATGACTGATGTTCACCTTAGGTTTTCTAGGATCATGGGTTGTAGGATGAGAAGAGTATAAAAAAGATAAAAATGTATAAAATAGTATGGTTTTAAAAAGGACCATTGGAATAAACTAATTATAATAGATAATTAGTTAATATATTTAAATTTACTTAAACATTTAATGTGTTTAGATTTATTTTAAACATTAGATTCTCTTAGCAATTCTTTTTTTTTTTTAATATTTTTTTAGTTGTTGATGGACACAATGTCTTTATTTTATTGCTTTGTATGTGGTGCTGAGGATCAAAACCAGGGCCTCACGCATGCGAGGCAAGCGCTCTACCGCTGAGCTACAATCCCAGCCCCCTCTTAGCAATTCTTAAAGGAACTTAAAAACAAAAAGTCTCAATATTGACATAAAAATGTTTTTGAGAGGTATGATTTGTATAATTATTTTGATAATATTAGTATTTATTCTAACTACAGTTGTCACTTGATATCCTTGGAGGATTGGTACCAAAATACACAGAGGATAACAATCTGCAGATGCTCCTGTCTCTTATATAAAATGACGTGGTGTTTGCATATAGTCTATACACATCCTGTTGTATAACTTTAAGTCATCTGTTTTACTTATAATGCCTAATACAATGTAAATGTTATGTAAAGAGTTGTTATGCTGTATTGTCAAGGGAATCATGACAAGAAGATTCTTGTACATGTTCAGCACAGATGCAATTCTTTTCTTTCTCTCTTTTTTTAATGATACTGGTATTTAATCCAGGGGTGTTCTACCACTGGAGCTCTATCCTCTAGGGTTTTTTTGTTTTATTTTGTTTGGCTTGTTTGTTTTTTATTTTGAGACAGGGTCCTGCTCAGTTGCTGAGGCTGGCCTTGAACTCTTGATCCTCCTGCCTGAGCCTCCTGAATAACTTGGATCACAAGTGCATGCCAGTGTGCCCAGAGTTATTTGTTTAAAATATTTTCTGTCTATAGTTGGTTAAATCCTCAAATATGAAACCTATAGCTACAGAGGGTCAACTACTTTATTTTTTAACCTAGTGTGAAACCCACAGTTAGTATTCTCATACTGTGATATTTAATTTTATCATACTCATTTTATTTACTTGGCAGCAAAACTCTTAAGTGCTGTATTTGCATACTCTGTGTTTCACCTTAGGAAATAAGCTTTGCTGAAGAGCCATTGTAAATGTTGAATGCCTATCTTGGTCACAGTTCACATGGGACTTGAGAGTATAGATCTCATAATGTGAGCTGCAGGGTTCTAATGATTTACTTTCAGGTTTCAAGCTTTTAAGCATCATTTCCTACTACAGAAATTTCTAGAAACAAAATGGGATTATAAATCAGATAGGCGCTGATAATGATTTTCTTAGAAAAACATGCTCAGCTTAGCTTCATTTTTCATGTGACTCGCAACTGTTACATTTATCTTTTTTGTTTCTTCTCTCCTTATTTTAATAGAGCTATAGAACAGGGAGTTAGGCTTCACACTCCAGGCCCTACATAAATGAGCAAAACATCTCTTGGCTTTAATTATCACTTAAAGTCCTATAGTGATAATGCACGTAAAGAGAAAAATGTGCATATTTAAAGAATGAGGATAGATCTTATTTGACTTTCAGTATTTTTTAAATAAATTCTTTCTTTGTGTATTGTTGCTATTCTTATTCTTTATTGTTTTCCTTTAGGAAAAAAGAAAAGCTTAATTTTCCAGGTAGAATGTAGCTGTAGAAACTAGCAATATGTCATAAAAGAGCAAAAATCTTCCATAATTTTTTTATTCAATGGCCTGTAAACATGATGTTTTCCTGTCTATTGCAGGACAAAGTACGAACAGAAAGCTACAGAGATTTTATATATCAAAATCCACATATCTTCAAAGATAAGGTGAGTAGGCTGGTTTATAGAATTGTACATTTCATGTTGTTCTTGGGCAGTAGAAATCCCCTTTTCAGTCGTCATTGCGATAGCAGTTGATTTAACATACCTAAGTTTTATTTCATGGAAGCCTTTTACGATGCTATTGTGTTGCTGGATTCTGATAACGAAAATGCTGATTGGTACTGTCAGTCAATATAGTGTTTTTAAAATTGAAAGTCATTAATTATTGTAACCTAGCTTTGGGAAACTTTGTTTTTCCAGATAATTTATAATAATTCCTCTGAATTTCAAATGTATCAAATAAGCCTCACATCAAGCCACAATCAGATAAGCCTATATCATCATTCTTGCTTGTGTTAAGTAGTTAAATATTAATAATCTTAAGAAGGTATTAGTAAGCAGAGTTAAATATTGTAAGGTAGAATTTATTTCATATGCTTTCTTTTAATAACCTTATTAACTTACACCTGTATAAGAAATTTTATATTTTATAGTTTTAATACTCATTTATTTCAAAGGTGATAGCATATATGTATGTTTGAAGTTTGTATCATTTGTTCTTCCTCCCGTATGAATTTTTTACACTTTTTCGCGTCTTCCTCTTTGCCTCTATCCGTCTTTCTGTCCTTCTCTACATTGACATGGTTACTTAAAAATTCAGGTTTTCTCTTTTTTTCCTCCTCATCAGAAATAATTTAATCAAAAATTATGATCTCTGCCATTTGTATACCTTTGCTTGGGAACGTTTCCCTACTCTTTTCACTTCAAGAATAGTATCTTAGCCAGGCACGGTGGCACACGCCTGTAATCCCAGCACTTTCGGAGGCTGAGACAGGAGAATCGCGAGTTCAAAGCCAGCCTCAGCAACAGCAAGTTAGTGAGACCCTGTCGCTACATAAAACACAAAATAGGGCTGGGGATGTGGCTCAGTGGTTGAGTACCTCTGAGTTCAATCCCTAGTACTAAAAAAAGAAAAATAGTATATTGAGAACATACCAGGATTTTATAATGCCTTTTTCATCTCCATTTTAAAAGATCCTTCTCTAAGATTACTTCATGGGCTTTACATAATATTATAACAATGAATAAAATCCTTTGTTTTTGAGAACCACTTTTGTTAATTTTTGTAATATTTGGTATATAATCTCGATTACCCTTTATTTTTTCTGTGTCTTTCCTAAAAAGCAGTTTCACTTGTGACTTAGCTTAGAGAGGAATGTCCTAAAATTTATATTGTGCTCTGATATCTTTTGTGCAAAGAAGTATCCATTCTGAAAGATTTATAATGGTGTGTTTGTGTGTGTGTTGTTTGTCTTATATTATTATAGTGGAGACTAATCTGTTTTTCAGTTTTTATGTTTGCACTCATGCTAGAAACAATTTAGTATGTATTTTTTTAAAAAGCACTTCATTTTCAGTGATGCAGATTATGTTAGTATTAAATATTTTTTATTTCCAAAATGAATTGCACCCAGATTTTTATTCTTTCCTTAGTAAATTGTGTGGAAATGAAGTATATATTGGTCTGGGAATTGCTAATCTTGTTTAATCAGGAACCAGATGTATAATATCAGGCAATAGGTGAGAGTCCTTTTGGGCCTTATCTATAAAAATTTTTAAACCCCTTTTGTTTGTAAAATGCTATGATTTTTCTTATTGTAAAAGCAGCCTTGTCTTTGAGCCCTCTTCTCTTAATATTTCATGATATAAGTAACATAAGGATTTAAGAAAGTAAGTTTGAGGTAAGTACAGAGTATTTTTCTTTTGTACTTTGCTTAAAATGCTTCTGTTTATTTTTATCACTCTGTAATGAGTTTTATTTGCCATTCCTTCTCAAAAGTGTACTGTAATATAAAATATTTTACATTTTAAATTTTTTATTTTATTTTATTTTTTAGTACTGGGGATTGAACCTGGGGCTGCTTTACTACAGAGTTATGTCCCCAGACCTTTTTATTTTTTGTTTTGAGACAGAGTCTCACTAAGTTGCTTAAGGCCTCCCTAATTTTCTGAGTCTGGCCTTGAACTTGTGATCCTCATGCCTCCGCCTCCCAAGTCACTGGGATTATAGGCATGTGCCAGCATGCCCAACTCAATTTTTTAAATTATAATACAGTTTTTCCTAATTTTACTACCGTTTTTCTCTTTGTTTTTATCACCATTAGATAAACAAACTTGGTATAATAACACCAGCTTCTGTATCACATAGGAGACGTTTATTTTTCAAAAAAGTGCTTGAAATGAAAAATATTTTTCTTCCTTTCTTTATTCATCTCTCCCTGTGTCGTTTGCTTCCTTCCTTTCTTAATATTGTTTCAGTTCACAAGCTCCTGTGGGGACCATATGGTATCTCAAATTAATTCAACTTTGCGTAGCTTTTAATCCTGTTTTTACCCACTCATAATTAATTTCTATTTGTAGTTCATTGAGGAAATTCCCTGTTAGGTGCCTTTTTATGCTTCTAGTTATTATCTACAGTTATAATTGGTTCATTTTTTTTCTTTTTTCTTTTTTTAAGGTTAAGCAACATCTTGATCATTTCATAAAATAACATTATTTTGTTATTTCCACCTTTGTGATTCTGTCAAGTTTTAGTGTATCTGACTAATTGCTGAATTTTGGGCTAGATGTAATAAAGTATAATTTAAAGTATAATTAAAATACAGGTTTTTAAAAGCAGATCACCCTATGTTTGAATAGAAGCCTCTCTAATTTACCAGCTATATGACCCTGAACCTGTTTCTTTCCCTCTCTGAAGCTCACTGTCCTCATTGCAAAATGAGAATTAAATAAAAATTATACATGTGTAAACACGTGTATATATGTGTACATTATATATGTATGTGTATATATGTGTAGTTTCACAGAAAACACATTTAATTGAGGTATTATATACACATACACACATCCTTCTGTACTATTCTTCACTCAGCAATATTTTTATGGAGATCATTTGTTATGAACCTTCATTTTTCCCTCAACTTTTTTTTTATAGTAGCTATTCTAGTGGGTGTGAGCTGGCATCTATGATAATTTTAATTTGCATTTCCCTGATGGTGGGTGTCTTATTGAATATCTTTTCACTAATATTTTTTTGTGATTCATGTATTCAATATAGGAATGTCCATAAATTATTCCAGTTTTTTTTTTTAGAAATAATATGCATGTAATAAAAATACTTTTTATGTGAGTACAGTTGAAAATTAATTACCAGCATAGGACTCCCACAGTTAAAGGGTATACCTTTGCTTGGTGTTGGTGCTGCTTTCTTGTCTTTCCATAAATTGTATGTGAAAGTGATGATCTTCCTATACACCATTGCCAAAGCACCATTTTATCAGATTTCTTGATTGCCTACTGACCTTTTATTTTTATTTTTGTAAGTATTTTATTTCAGCTGTAGTCTTGTGTGAGACCCTGAGCTCAGTCTCCACCAAAAAAAAAATTTCACTCAGAGTTTCCAGGAACTTATGACCTAGTATTGTGTTGTATGTATTTGTCCATTTTACTATCATTTTGTGCTATATAATATTTTTGGTTGATATACTATACTCACACTCTGTGTGTGTGTATGATATGTATATATGTGTGTGTATGATATGTATATATGTGTGTGTATATATGTTATAGTTTGCTTGCTGTTTGAATAATATATTTGATACTTTAAAAATTTTGTTTGCAATGATTTTGTATGGATTACATCTTAAAAGCATACTCTTAATGTATTTAAAAGTAATTATGCTAAAATGTACTGATTCACCAGATGGACCACTTGTGTAGCAACACATTCCCACTAGGAAACCATCTGGGTAGAGGATAAGGAGGCACAGTGCAGTAGTCTTCTTACAATTTATTTCTTCAGTGGAAATCAGGCTGCTTAGAGTTCTGTCTTCTTGAGTCAGTGCTAATGAATTATATTTTGAGAATATAATGGAAGAAAAATAGTTCTAATAGTAAATTATACAGACAAGAAACTGTACAGGAGCAATGATTAATGTGCAGGACATATGAAAAGGATTTCTTTCAAAAAAACTATAAAGCATGTAACAAGTGATTTAAACAAATTGAAAGTCATATCATGTTCTTGAAAAACAAAACTTAAATTTTTTTCCTTTCCCGTGAATTAAT
Source organism: Geosciurus inauris (assembly GCA_004024805.1). Classification (NCBI taxonomy): domain Eukaryota; kingdom Metazoa; phylum Chordata; class Mammalia; order Rodentia; family Sciuridae; genus Geosciurus; species Geosciurus inauris. The sequence goes on along the minus strand of PVHX01015003.1, from coordinate 24,564 downwards.
TGTAATTTTAACTTAGTTCATAAGAACATGGCTAAGATATTTTTTAGACCTTAGACAAGCTGATTCACTAGTTCATATGAAAACACAAGCACAATTATCCAGAAATACTGTGGGGGAAAACCCTCACCGAAGTTCAGCCAGCTTTACTAGGTATAAAAACGTTCTGTAAAGTTCTGTAACTAAAATAAATACCAGCGTAAGAATACATAGATTAGCAGAGCAGAATTAAAATCCAGACGTAGGCCCAAATACACACATAAATTTAAGTGAATATTAAGGGCATACAGCAAATTAGTGGGGGAATTAGACTATTTAGTAACTGATATTGGGACAGTTGGTGAGATATGCACAAAAGTAAGTTGAAACCATACCTTTTAGTATGTACCATGATGAAAGAACAAACTATATTGATGAAATTGTAACTGTTTTAGAAGGACATGTGTAAGGATAAATTAGACTTCAAGGAAACCCTCTTCAATTATGATCAAAAGTAAAAGGCTATAAAGGAAAAATATTTAAACTGTAAATAGAGAATTTTTGCATAGCAAAAATTGTGCATGCCAAGCATATGCTGTACCACTGAGCTACACCCCCAACCCCAAGAACTCTTATTTCATAAGATTTAATTACACTGATAAAAGAACTAGCAACTCAATAGAAAAATGGGGAAAAGATATAAATGGTATACGTAAAAATACAGATGTTTTTCAACATATAGAATGATCTAAACGTCATGGTAAGAGACATATATATATTAAAACTAGACCAATATTATCATTATTTTTTGATTGCCAACTTGGCAGACATTCCAGACATTGATCTTTTGTTCCATATACTGTTCTCACGTATGAGGAAAGGGGCACTTGCATGTTGGAGTCTTTATGAGTAGAATTGCTTGTGGAGATCATTGCACTTATGTCTAGCATAATTATGAATAGGTATATTCTTTTCAATCCAGTATTTTAACCTCTAATAATACATTCTGTAGATTTATTCACTTATGTATGAATAAGGTTAGATAAGAGGTTATTTTTTGCAATTATTGCAATAGTAAAATGTCGAAAACTACGTGAATGCTAATCAATAGAGAATTGGATCAGTAGATTATTGTATAGCCATAATATGGAATCTTGTATAGTTACATAAAAGAAAGGAGCTCTATAAGCTGACATGGAAAGATCTTTAAATGATATTACTAATTTAAAAATAGCAGTATATAGCCAATGGGTATAATATGCTACCATTTATCTAAAATTGCAAAGGAAAGGTATGTAATGGATTTTTAAATGCATAAAAATCTCTTGAAGGATACATAAGAAATGTATTTTTTAAAATCTGTATGAATATATTACCTAGTGATAAAATACTTGGTCAGCAATATAATAAATTCTTAATTACAGATTTGTTGTTTTTATAGTAACTTCCCATTAGTCAGAATAAAAATCCAGAGCTCCATGGAGTTTGGCCCCTACCTAACCTTGAGCTCACCTCCAAGTGACCTCCTCCCCATTAAGCTCAGCTACAAGGGTCATATTGCTTTGCTTGGGATCTTACGCTTTGTTTTAAATATCATTCTTCGCATGGCTGGAATATAATTTTGCAGATCTTTGCATGACACACTCTTTTAAGTCTTTCACTTCTCTGCTTACATATATCAGGAAAGTATTCCCAGGGGCTGGGGTTGAGGCTATAGTAGAGCACTTGCCTAGCATGTGTGAGGCACTAGGTTCAATTCTTAGTACCACATTAAAAAAATTAAGATATTGTGTTCATCTACAGCTAAAAGTATTTTTTAAAAAAAAGTATTGCCAGACCTATCTAAAAATTTAAAGGGATTATATGCCCTCTCCCCTGCTCTTTACTCTACCCAATTTTTCTTTATAACATTTCTGTCTAATATTATTTTATATTCTTTTATTTAGTCCATTTATCCAACAAGATTGCATGCACCATTAAGACAGAGACTTGGTCTTATTAATTGATGCACTTAGCAGTGTTTACTCTATACTTCATATTTAGGACAAATATATAGGATTTTCTTAGGGCTTTGATAATGAAAGATTTAAAGCACTACAGTTTCAGTAGTTTGACAAAATAGTTCACTTCCAAGTGTTGTTTTGCTTAATGTGTTTCCTGGGTGACTTGTTTTTATTTGTACTGTGACCTGAGCAGGTTTCACTATATACCATTCCAGGAAAAACATAAAATTCTTGATTTCAGAAATAATTGCTTCCCACCTGCTTTCAAATCATCTTAAACTTTGGATCTTGTAAATACTTTCTTTCACTAATATTGGAGTATCAGTTTTATAACCTAAATCCTCAAGTTACTGAATTCTGCAGGCTTTTTTTTGTGGTGGTTTTCCTTGTTCTGTTAAAATAAGATATTCAATTTGGGGGATGGCAGGGAAATGGTCATTTTCTACATTCTTGATTTCTTTATAATGAGTATTAAGTTGTATTGGATCAGAATGTTTTGCCTAATTGTTTCCACTCAAACCTGAAAAAGTTTTATTTTTTTTAAATTTAGAATTGCTGAGCCAATATATTGAATTCATATATTCAAATTGAACTTTGAATATATGGATAAAAGGGAAATTAAGAACAATAATTGTCTCTTAAGAAGTCTATAGAAATTACTTGTTTCATATAAAACGTATCTTAAGCATTGTTGTGCCTTAATTCAACAGACTATGGCCATTGTACTGTTACTAATTTAAAATAACCCATAGTAATAATATCATCAGTTTCCCTAAGGAGAAAATATCATAAATGAACAGTAAACTTTAAAATTTTTATCATAATCTGTGCCTACCCAGGAACACCATATGTATGAATAGAGTTTGAACTAGAAGACCTTTTTGATAATGTCTTTTTTTTTTTTTATTACTCCAGGTAGTACTGGATGTTGGATGTGGAACTGGAATTCTGTCTATGTTTGCAGCTAAAGCTGGGGCAAGGAAAGTTCTTGGAGTTGATCAATCTGAAATACTTTACCAGGCAATGGATATCATAAGGTAGATATGTTTTTAAGGCTTGCAAAATTATTTTAAAATTGGACAGTTATTTAACAGATTTTCTTGTCTGTAGTAGCTATCAAATATAGACTCTTTTAGTAATACTTGTCTAGAATAATAAGATTTTAAATTGGATTGAGCTAGTTATGTTTGAATTGAATGGTGCTGGGTAATGTTTTCAAGGTTCTCAGTGATGAGAAGTACTTTTATATATTTTTCTTGCATTTCACTTATGGCCATAGATAGGCTAATTCTAATAGAAAATTAGAAATTACCACTGGGTGTGGTGGCGGATGTGTGTAATCTTGGCAAACCACGAGGCTAAGGCAAGTGCGTTTCAAGTTTGAGGCCAGTGTCAGCAACTTTCCAAGACCCTCAGCAACTTTCTGAGACCTTGTCTCAAAATCTAAAAGACTGAGTATGTAGCTCAGTGGTAAAGCTTCCCTGGGTTCAATCTTCAATACCCTCTAAAAGTAAAAATGAAATTATATATTATTAACACAAAAAATAATCCATTATGTATTTAATCATGAGAACATTATCCAAGTTTTTAGAAAACACACATACACACATTTATATGTATATATGCTTAGAAAAAAAAAAAACCTGAAGGTGTATACACCCATATGTTACAAGTCATTGTAAAATTATGTTTGGGTAACAATTTTGGAGGGTGGGGTGAATGGCTTATCTGTAGTTTCTAAATTTTCTGCATGTATACTTTTGTAATAAAAACAATAACTCATCAAAATAAAAAATACATTTAATTCTTAAAAAAAAAATGAAATTATAAATTACTGATATTTATGGTGATATTGACAGAGGACTCTCTATGAAACTATTTATATCATAGTATTTTCTTTAGCAAATACCGATTCAACTAAAGACTGAGGGGTATCTTTTTCTTTTGTGACAATACTAGCCCTTATACTTCTTTTTCTTATATAAATTCCACAATGGTTTAAAGTAAGGCAAAGTCGATTTAGTTTATCCCCTAAAACTTAATTTTAGTAGTTAGGTTAATTAGTCATAATCAATTTTACAATTGGCTTATATTCTCATAAGAAAGTCAACCTGCTCATTAGCAGAGTTGTTTTATTAATGATAGTTACAGAAAGGCCCAATATGCAAGAATAGATAAATAAAAGAATTCAAGAGAGTAGAGTGACTACAAAATAAAACTTAAGTTTGACCTTTTATATCACAGAAGAATAGAAATTATAAAATAGAATACAGAAAAGTCATATTTTGACAGGATATTTGCAATAAATAATCATTTTTTTAAAAAAATAATCACTGAATGTAAAATATTATTTGAAGATTGATGCCAAGCCTAGCATACAACTACTAGTAAAACTAACAACATTATAATTACTGCTAACATTAAGCAATTACATGCCAGCCACTTGCAAAGCACCATAAAGGAATTAAATTCTTAAAACAGTCTTAGGAGAAATACTATTAACCTTATTTTATAAGTGAAGAAACCAGAGCTTAAAGAAGTGATTTACCCATTTTTATAAAGCTAATTAATGAAAGAGTCAAAATAGAATTCAAGTCATATGATTCCAAATGCTGAGACAAGTATGCTATACTGCCTCCTCACTGGGGAAGGATGAATCAGTAATTGGGGGTTTTAACAATAAATTGTTTCCTGCATACTATTTTAAAAGTCTGTTTCCTGCATACTGTTTTAAAAGTCTCTTCACAAACAGAAGAACAGAATTCATTTTGCCCCACAATGTAAATTTTACCATTTCAAATGGAAGGAAAATGAGAGATGCACATGAACTCTATGAAAATAGCTACTGTTTCACAACATAAAAACTGCAGAGTGGAACATTTCTGAAGAAAGAGTGCAACGTTGACATATCCAGAACAAAAAGGCTTGCTTTTCACAGAACACTGATGAGGGCTAACATGTACAGCCCTAAAGTTACAGCACAGGAACAGCAGGAAAAATATACCCATAGGCTAAGAGATCACAGACACACTTCAAGACATCCCTCTTTATACCCCAGCTTCAAATCTTAGACACATGAGATCTTACAACCCAGAGAAGTTTGCTGAGTCTTAGAATCTGTAGTTCTCAAAGAGTGCTAGTCATGTAGGTATAAGTCTGTCATAACCAGCCATTGTACAGATCTGATACACCAGGTGTGCATCATGAATCTTCTGTTTACTTTAACATCTTGTCATCCTGGTTTATCTTGACTCACTGCTTTGGATTAATAACATCATTACACAGTAACTACGTTGAATGTTCTAAGAGCTCTCTTCTTAGAGTTTGATCTGTCATTGCCATGTCTATGGAGATAAGCAGTAACTGAGTAGAATAGACCCCCTGTGTAAACTCTTCTCACAGATCCAAATTAAAAACCTGGGATTCTTACTCAACCTTTAGTTCTCCTTTAATTCTCTGTTGGATACAGAGTCCTTTTAATTGAGTATCCTTAATGTTTCTCAAATCTGCCACGTTCTATCCTTTTTTTTTTTTAATTTTTTTTTAACATTTTTTTTTTAGTTGTAGATGGACACAATGTCTTTATTTTATTGCCTTGTATGTGGTGCTGAGGATCGAACCCAGGGCCTCACGCATGCGAGGCAAGCGCTCTACCGCTGAGCTACAATCCCAGCCCCACATTCTATCCTTGATGTTTCACAAATCCATGCCTTTATTAATATTCCTGTATCTCTTACTTGAATGAACGTATCTGCTCTTAATAACTTCCTGAGTTGCTTATACTTTGTCTTCACCTTGCACTGCTTTCTGTGGTATAGCCATACCTGTGTTACTACCCAGTTCGCCTCGCCTTTAAATAAAAAAACAGGAAGAAAGGAAAAGAAGGATGCTTTTGAGATGTATAAGATGTATGTATAAGAGAGGATGAAAATAAACTAAAAATGACCTATGATCCTGCTGTCAGAGGATATTGACATTTTGGTATCTTTTCTGACATTTTTAAGAGCTTTAGGTCATAGATTAAATCCATACAAAAGTCAGTTGTACTAAAATATCAGCTCCTCAAGGTTAGGCAGGGAATTTTCTCATGTCACTGATGTGCCCCAACCATCAACCATCAAACATAGGTATTCAATGTAAATACTTATTCTGAGTGAATAAATTAATGAATTTCTGACACCTACCACATTACATGTTCAAAGATAGGTAAACCACCCATCACCAGAGCCTGAAAACCCATTGTCTCTGCTTGAATCCTAATGATTCTTTTCATTACTATTTTTGTAACACAGGCTTATATGCTGCCTTTGCTCAAAACACTCTTTACTTGAGCCTACAAATGTATAAAAACTTGGCACCTCTGCCTCCATTTTGCATTGGGCTTCTTTGCTCTGAGTTGGTCATCAAGGATTCCAGGAACAGGTCTGATTCATAAGCTTTTTGTGATGGGTAGAGACTAATCCCCAGGCAGCAATAACTTTCTTATCACCTCTGACAAGGCCCCACCTGACTAATCCTGAGGTAATGATCAGTTAGACCCCCTTTTGACCAGAAATGCTTGACTGTGCATACTTCTGGTGCCTTTATCTATATATATAATCTGGAACTCATCTGAGTACCATCAAAGACAGTACTAGAAATGCTTGGTCCCCTTTATCTTCCTGATGTAGATATATTGATTAAAGTTGTTTTGCTGCTTTTTACCATTACTTTTTCCATTTGATTTGTACTTTATTTGATGGGACCCCAAGAGTTGGGCCTCTGACATAGGCCTCCAGTAACATTTTCACTACATTGAAAACTGAGTTATTGCTCATTTCAAACAATAAATGTCCTCACTATTAGTAATTCCACAACTACACACATGTAAATACCAGGCTGGGTGCAGTGGCACATGCCCATAATCTCAGCAAATCAGCAAGCTGAGGCAGGAGGATCACAAGTTCAAAGCCTTCCTCAGCAATTTAGTCAGGTTTTAAGCAACTTATCAAGACCCTGTCTCAAAATTAAAAAAAATAAAAGGGATGGGGATGTGGCTCAGTGGTTAAGTGCCCCCTGAGCTCAATGTGTGGTACAAAAATAACAAAACAAACAAACAAATTAAAAAAACGTACATACTAGTGATATATATTTGGGAGGGGGCAGCTCATGCCGTAGTAAAGATAGCTAATGTGGGTTTATTTTTTCTCTCTGAGAGGCGAAAGGGAAACTTGGTCAGAGCATGATTCTTCCAGTAAGTTTCTAGTTCCTTTGTCACTCATTGGCTCCCACCTCCACAGTCATCTTTTCTGATGTGTTCACTGGGTCCTGAGTCCTTCACAGGTTTTTGAAGTGATTTCGTTTCATTATTTTTCTACTAAATTATCAGTCTTTGGTTTGTTGGTATCTTCCAAAATCTGAACATTTACTAAATTATTACAATTTATATTTTTCTGTCATTTCAGAGAGAAATATGTGAACTTTGATGATATAGTGAACTGAAATCAATGTAATATTAAACTTGTGTATTTTTAAATCTGTTAGAGTATTCCTCTCCTCCCTTTCATGTGCTCTTTAAAAAAAAAAAAAAGTCATTGCCATCCACCTATTCTTTTAGGTTATCTTCAGAACTGTTTTATGACTCTTTCTTTATTTATTGGGTTCTAGGGATTGAACTCACAGGCACTACTCTACCACTCAGCTTCATCCCCAGCTCTTTTTATTTTTTATTTTGAGACAAGGTCTCACTAAATTTCTGAGGCTGGCTTCAAACTTGGGATCATCCTGCCCAAGTCTTACAGGTTGCTAGAATTATAGGTGTGCACCACTGTGCCCAACTGTGACTAACTTTAAATGCCACTTACTTGATTAGGTGTTCATTGTATGAACTCAATGATACTTCTTGTTTGCTTGTCTATTTTCCTGTGTTCCTTAGAATATTAACCAGGTCTTTAATCTAAATCACTTTGGGCAAAAGTAGATTGTAAATTTGATCTTGTATTTCTTATTCTGGAGATCCTGAATTGACTTTCCATTGTATAAGTAAAATCTAGACTCCTTAGAATCCCTCAGAATACCTCCCAACTTTGTTCCTGCACACTACCTCTCATGGCTGTAGTCATACTAATTATTTATAGTTCTTCAAATTTTCTGTTTCTCTCCTATACAGACACACAGAGGCAATAGTATACATGCACATGATCATGCCCTACTCCTAGACCTACTTATATCTTTGCAATGCTATCTTTTTCTGGGATAAAGTCAGATGTCACATACTTGGTTAAGGCTTTGCTATATGAGCTCCTTCAGTGCCCTATGCCATTAACAGTTCCTTCTCCTTTATACCGTATTATTAAGTGCCGGGCAGTGTCTTTTATCTCTGTATGCACAGTACACGACAATTAATCATGATGGTGTTCCTTGTATCATGAAGTAAAAGTTAAATTGCTAGTTTTAAGATGGGAAATAAGATAGGAAAGTGTGTGTTGTTCTAACAAAATTTCCACTCAGAAAAAGTTGTTAATTCATTGTTTATTGGTTTAGTTAAGAGGATTATTTAAAATAGCTTTTTTATTGCAATGTCATTTCTATAGATTAAAAGCTACGCTTGTTTTTCAGCAGGTGTTTCCAAAGATAGGATTTATTTAGGATTCCTTTATGCTGAAATATGGTTTCATGCTTAGCTACGTGAGAAAACAGTAAATTCTATATTTTTCCATGAATGGAAAAATTACATGTTAATAAAGATTAATAGTCTCAAGAAAGAAGTTGACGATGTGTTGATGATGTTTCTATTGAGCTATTGTAATCCATATTACTGGGAATTGTTGGGCATTGTCTTATTTTCCTGTGTATTCTCTAAAATCATAATCTTTCTTGTTATTTATATTTGAACAACAAGTAATTACTGATGCAAATAGGATTATGACTTGTAGTAGACAGTAAACAGCCTGAGCAGATGGCCTTTTACACAACACAGATCTTGTTGCGGCAAAACCATTCAGAAGGTATTTCTAGGCAGTGGAATGCTTTGTACTTTTAAGAACTATGCTTTTTATTTTTCTTTGAAGTATTTATAATTGTTAAAGCCTTTAAAAGAATTTCAGTAAAAAGCGAACAACTAGTAATTTCACCAGAATTTTATAAATACCCTTTTGAAAACTCAAATACAAGCATTTTTTTAATCTATGAAATATAACAGATATAAACAAAAGCATAAATGGGCATTAGTATACATAAGTGTGCATAAATACTAAATGAAATTAAATATGTGATAATATCATCCAAGGCAAGAGATAGAACAATGCCAACACTTCAGAATCCTGCCCACATCCACTTCTCTTTCTCTGTCAATTCTGTTATGCACATTTTGTACATGTGCAGTGATGCACATGTTCAACATCTGTAGATACAATTGCAATCTTTAGGGTATACATGTCTTTGAATTTCCGTGTGTTGCCAGGCTATTTTCTAAAGTGGTCATACCAATATATACTTATACCAGTAGTTTATAACAGTTCTGGTTGTTATCATCCACCTTTTAAACATTTTCCAGTTGGTTATGTAGCAGTAACACATTACAGTTTTAATTTTTTGTTTCTGTAATTGCTAATGAGACTGATAACCTTTTCATGTGATTATTGACTGTTTGGATTTCTTTGTGCTTAGGTTTCTTTTGAGTTCTGTCTTTTTTTATCTGTAGACTATATATATACTTTGAATTTGAGTTTATGGATTTTATATAATGCAAAAGTCTTGTCTTATTCTTGCTTATCTTCACTGTCTTAATGTCTTTTGATGAGCTAAAATTCTCAGTTCTTATTTAACAACATTCTTATTTATGATTGTCAGTCAGTATTTGTGATTTGAGTAAGAAATACTTAGCTGTTCTGTGGTTATAGAGGGTGTAGTCTTTTGTAAATGATTTATAATTGTGCCCTTTACACTTAGGTCTATAATCCATGAGCATTGACTTTTGTTTAGGAAGTAGTGGTTCAAGGTTGTTCTCTTTTTCACTTTTGTATTCTGTGTAAATAAACTACTTGTCCTGGTCCTTCTTTCCTTTCTGCTTGCACGTCGTCATTGTCAAGAATAAATCATCAATATGTGGGGCCCCTGATACCAAACCATACTAAGGCAATAGAACAGAAAAATCACAGGTCATTCTTTCATGAACATATATTCAAGAATCCTAATTAAAATATGGGCTGACAGTGTAGTTATTGGTAAGAGTGTGTGTTGAGTGTGCAAGAAGCCCTGGGTTCAATTTCTAACACCAAAAAAAAAAAAAATTGAAGAAGTAAAACAAGCTTTGAGGGCAATATATTGGAAGGTAGTTTCCTCCCAGGAATACAAAGTTGATTAAGTATGAGAATATCAACCAGAAAAATCTGTTGAGATCATCTCAATATGATAAAATTCATTATCCATTCAGCATATCTGCTGTGTATTTAAAACCTTAGCAAACTAGAGCTATAATGCCCAAAATGATATATAGTATCTATGAAAATAGTACCTACGACATCTTGATAAAGTACTGAAACATTCTCTTAAGTTCAAGAACAAGGCAGAGTACAAATCATCACCTCTCTCATCTAACACTTTAAATCCTAGCTTGTGCAGTGAGATAATAAAAATTTAAGAATTGGAAATGAAACAAAACTGTTCCTACTCAAAATACTACGATTTGAATGTAGACCTTAGGAAAAAACTACAAATAAGTTAATACAGTAATAAAACTATCAATATGCTGAATACATAAATAACATAAAAATCTATTTTATTTCTGTAAAGACCACAGAACACATTAAAAGTTAAAATATATCAAAGTTTATTGTTAGTATTTTCAACCTTTTCCCAGATGCTGCAAAGATACTAAGTCACTTTAAATAGGAAATTAACCTGGGAGATGAATGTCTCCCACCAGCCAGTTCCCCAAGATCAGCTATTTTAATTTCTTTTTCCACAGTCTTTTTCTGACATGGGTCAATATTTCCCTGCTATGTATTTCTCAGATATTGTTCATGTTATTGTTTTCTGGAATCATTTAGACATACAATATGCCTGTGTAACCCCCAATGACTAGTAGGATTTGAAATATTCACTGCAAAGCTTGTTAATAATTTCTTTGTGGAAACGCCACATAATTCCATGGTTTTTCAGAAACCACCTAAATAGCTCCCTGTAAATGGACTGGTTATTGTTTTGTCCTCCTGTTTATTTTCTTCCCGTTAATTTCTTTTTTCTGAAACACAGCCTGTGAGTTTAGAGTCTGAATTACACTGTAGATAAGCAGGGGCCTCCAGAGAAGCTAAAGCAGAAATGAGAAATCCTGTTCTCCCCGCACCTCGGCCTATTGAGGCCGCCAGAGAAGCACAGGATTGGACTATCACCTCTGTGTTAGTCAGGATGTTCATCTTGGAATCATTAAGGTGTTTTTAAGCCAAAGCTTTCTGTTGAAGAAAAAGACAAATGCTGCTGAAAAGAGTATATGAGTCCCTTCCAGCAGTCAACCTTAGTGCCGAATTCAAATTCCAGAAATGAATCCACACGTATGTGACTGGGCTTTTTTTTCCCCTTTTTTTGTACCACAGATTGAACTCAGGGGCACTTGACCACTGAGCCACATCTCCAGCCCTATTTTGTATTTTATTTAGAGACAGGGTCTCGCTGAGCTGCTTAGTGCCTCACTTTTGCTGAGGCTGGCTTTAAACTGGCAATTCTCCTGTCTCAGTTTCCTGAGCCACTGGGATTACAGGTGTGTGCCACCATGCCTGGCTGTGGTTGGTTTTTGACAAAGATGCTGATGTAATTCCCTTGGTTGGTTAATGATAGTCTTTCCAACAAAATTTTTCAGTACTGTATCAATAGATACTGATATGGGCAAAAAAACTAAAGAAAAGCAAATGTGGGAATATGGCCAGTAAGCACATAAGACAATAATTGGTCATTAGGAAGGTACAGTTTATCTTGTGCTTGGTATTTTGCTGCATGGTTAAAATTTAAAAGATGAGAGGGCCAGATGTGGTGGCACACACCTGTAATCCCAGCGGCTTGGGAGGCTGAGGCAGGAGGGTCAGGAGTTCAAGGCCAGCCTCAGCAAAAGCAAGGCGCTAAGCAACTCAGACCTTGTCTCTAAATAAAATACAAAATAGGGCTGGGATGTGACTTGGTGGTGTAGCTGAGTGCCCCAGAGTTCAATTCCCAGTCCCCCCCACCTCCAAAATTTAAAAGATGTACAATAGGTATTACAGGCATGTGAAGACAGGAATGCACATATTATGAATGTAAAATTACATGCTTTATTAAGAAAAACAGCATTTTCTTAAAAAGCAATATATACTACCAGTTGGTGTAGTGATTCTATTTGTACCCCAGTTTATAAAGCTTTATTCATTTAGAGCCAAAAGTTAGAAACAATTGAGAATTCCATCCATAGGTGTGGGTAAACAAAATTGTAGTTTATCCATGCAATATAATACACAGTAATAACAAGAAGCAAAGTACTGATACACACAAAAAATACATGAATCTGAAAAACACGTTGCATATTGAAAGATACCAGGCACAAAAAGATACATTCATTATGATCCCGTAACTGTAGAACTCTATAAAATATGAATCTCATAGGTAGTGAAAGAAAGAAAATCCGTGGTTTTGGATGGAAAGATTTTCCGAGAAGGGGTATTCCAGGGTCTTTTCAGGGAGATAGAAGTAATCTCTGTATTGATGGCGGTGGCAGGTATGCACATGTCAATGTTTTTCAAAATTCAATAGCATGTATCCTTAAAATGAAGGCATTTAATTGTGTGTAAATAATGCCTTGATAAAGTTGGGCATGGGTATCTCCTTGGCAAAAAAATCAAGAAAGGAAGAAAAAAGGAAAACTCCTTTATAAGTAGAATGTACATTCTTTGAAGATTGAGAAGTTATGCATTTAGATGTAAACTTAATCTGCAGCTTTTCTTTAGTTTCCTAAAATTATCTCTTTGTTAATTGTTCAAATTGCAGAAGAGAAGTTGGAAAATATGTGCTAACCTTATGATTACGCATGTAAAGACATCTAACGAATGCCATTGGGCAAGGTTCAATAATTCAGGATAGGATTTCAAGTTTTATACAACATATATTTTGTTATTCATGGTATTACATGGTGCTTGAGATGTAGCCATAGCTTTCACAAATATCGGATCCCTTGAGAGCCTGTGAAATAAATAGGGCAGGTGTATCATTCTCTTTACTGTGAACACACAGGCTCAGTGGAATTATTAAAATGCTTAGTGAATGTCACTTAGCTTACAAGTGTAAGAGGACCTGGACCTTAATGGAAAGGCTTCTGTCTTCTCATTGTCTCACTACTATGACAAACTGCTTCCTTCTATACCAACTTTTGATGTCATTGAAACCCTTTTTTTCTTAAGACACAATCCTCAGTATTAAAATTCTCTACATTTCCCTAGGATCGCCCAAGTTCAGTGATGGAAGAATATTTGATATATCTGACTTTCCTAAGGGAAAATTTTCACAGGAAAATGTTGGATGCTCTCTGTGAAAATTTATATAAAAGCATGTATTCTTAATAAAGTTCAGAATTTCCTCAGGCTGAAGATTTCCTTATGAGTTCAGTGTATTGCCAAATTAACCAGAAATATTTTTTTAACTTTTTTTTTAGTTGTAGATGGACACAATGTCTTTATTTTATTGCTTTGTATGTGGTGCTGAGGATCGAACCCAGGGCCTCACGCATGCGAGGCAAGCGCTCTACCGCTGAGCTACAATCCCAGCCCCAACCAGAAGTATTTTTGAGCATTCCTGGAGTGGCCAAACAGTAATTGTAATACCCAAGAGATAAACTCTGAACATACTTTTTTGTTCTGCAAAATAATATGAACAGTTGGCAAAACTTTTTGTAATTTAACTAGCTTTCAGAATCTTTTTTACATGCTAATCCAATTCATTATGATAATTTTCAGACTGAATAAACTTGAAGATACTGTCATACTAATTAAAGGAAGAATTGAAGAAGTTCATCTTCCTGTAGAAAAAGTGGATGTTATTATATCTGAGTGGATGGTGAGTATTCATAGTAAAAGCTACTTTCATTGATAAAATAGAGAATAAATAAGCTTGCAGTTTTTGTACATTAAATTTATTTGATAAATGACAGAATGATGGCAGTATTTTAAAAATAGCAACAATATGGTAGTTTATTCTAAAGTAGCACTTAATTACTCTCTATTCATTGTCTTTATAAAATAATGTTACATTTTTTACCTTTAAAATCATCATAAAAAATTACTCTTTTTCTACTTTCTGAATGTGTAGAGACTTAAATATTGGCCTGAAAGTTTACAATGACTAATAAGGACATACTAGACTATTGCATCAAAATTCACATGATGTTTTCAGTATTACTATCATATCAAATGTTCTATCTTTGTGATCCATTAGTCTATGTAATCAGTGCCCTTTATCATATAAAATAGAATTTACTGCTATTATTAAAATAATAAATTTTAGTATGTTACATAGCTCTATAGATTACTGTTAAAATCATGAGTCAAGGCAAAATATTTATTTTAAAATGCATAGAAATTAAAATTGATGCTATTTATCGACTAATTGGACTTTATGTTATGCTTATTTGATGAAGATAAGAGTATTTCCAATAGGCAAAGATTTTTTGACCATTTAGAGAGTTTTTGTTTTTGTTTTTTTAAAGCTCTTTGATAGAAATGTCTTTATGAAATGAATTTACCAAAAAACTTATAAACATGTTTCACTTCATAATTTTCTATGAGTTTTGAGTATGCATGGTAAAAATCCTAGCAAAGTAAAAATTTGAGGGTATTCTTGAAATGTTCTAATTTAATATAGTAATGCATTGCAATTTAAAGCCAAATGTAGTCCCTGTTCTTGGCAGGTACTCTTGTGTGTAAAATAGTACAATGAATTTTTTTCTTATTTGTTTTTTTCTAATTGTACATCTTTACAGGACTCAATGTGGTAATTTGACACGTGTATACAATATGTAATAGTCAAATCAGGAGCATTTCCATCTCTGCAAACATTCATAATTTCTTTGTGTTGATATGTAATAAATTATTGTAAGCTATAATTACCCTACTGAACTTTAGAACACTAGTACTTATTCTGCCTATTTAACTGTATTTGGTACTAGCCTGCCTGTACGCCTCATCCCCCCTACCCTTTCTTGCCTCCAGTGACCACTATTCTAATCTCTGCTTATATTAAGTGAAAATTTTTAGCTTTCACAAAAGAGTGAGAAGATATGGTATTTGTCTTTCTGTACCTGGCTCATTCATTTAACATAACATCTTCCAGTTCCATCCATGTTGCCACAATGACAGGATTTCATTCTTTTTTATGACTGAATAGCATCCCGTTGTGTTCACATACATCTTCTTTACCCATGCATAGCTATTGTGAATAGTGAACAAGTAAACATGGAGTACAGGTATCTCTTGGAAATACTGATTTTGTTGCCTTTGGATAGATAGCCCAGTAGGGAGTAGCTGGATCGTGTGGTAGTTCTATGTTTAGTTTTTTGAGAAACTTCCATACTATTCCATAATGATTGTACTTACTTACACCAAAAATGTATAAGAGTTCTCCTTTCTCTGTTTTTTTTTTTAAATGCTAGAGTTTTAACAGTTCTTTGTAACAATATTTTTATTCTTCATGATCATACCAAAGAATTTATATCAGCACTCTGATTTCTCTTTTGAATGAGAAGGTACAAATTTAATCATCAATAGTTACAATTTCAACATCTCTTTAAAGACTATGCTAAACAGATGCTTTGGAGAAAGCACAGTTGAAACATTTACTTGGCAACAATTTCAAATAATTTATGCTAAATGTTGTCAGACATCATTTCTCTAGGGACTATTTTATTTTTCTTGAAAAATGCATCTTTTATATTAGTCAAATTAGACTTTATCATCAAAAGAGAGACTAAGACAAATTTCCTGTTGCCTCAGTTGAACATTTTTACAAATCTAACTAGTTGGGTTATTCTTATCCTGCCTGGCAGAAATATGCTTCTGGATATTGGTTTTCTTGGAGTTTTTCTTTCTAATTCTGAAAGACGATCAAGAAGTATTAATGTGCAATTGAAGTTTTAGAATCAGTTGGTTTAACAACTGAAGTAAGATGGAGTATATTTATGAGACTATCTTTATGATGGGAACTTTATTGAAAGTCATAGTGGTCTTGGACTTATTTTCCCTCAGATCCATTTTGTACCCTTTTCCTGCTTTCTTCTGTACTTAAGGAGCACTCACTGCCTTCCTAGGCTTTGGTAACAGTGGACTGACTTCCCGCTGGGTTTTAGGAACTCAATGGGAAACCCCAAGCAGAGAATTTAAGGAAGAGGGAGCCAGGGCATTCCCCCTCTTCTCATTTTAATTCTGTTACTTTTGCTGTTCCTTTTGTGACTTCAGTTCCCATTGGTCAGGCCTGTCCTAGTTACAACACACACTGTGTGATCTTGGTTCTGGACTCCTGTGGCAGTGATCTGATTGTCTCTCTTGATGACATTTTTTTATCCCCTTTGTAATCAGCCTCTAGCATTAATTTTCCTCTGTTTAAAACAGTCTGTAGTTTCTGTTCTACTAGTTAGACTCTGATGCTAAAGGGCACCCTTCACTTTGGAGGGCCAGTGAGGTGTGATACCTGCTTTCATCAGAAAGTCATGGTAATAGGGGTTAGGGTTGTGGCTCAGTGGTAGAGGACTTGCCTAGCATGTATGAGGCACTGAGTTCAATTCTCAGCACTGCATATAAATCAATGAGTAAAATAAAGGTCCATCAACATCTGAAAATAAAAAATAAAAGAAAGTCATGGTAATGTAGAGTACTGAATACCATAGCATGAGATTAAAGGAGCTAGTTGTTTGGAAGCTAAGGCATTTATAAAAGCTTTTCACTAAGGGAATCATATCAGTGTATCCAAGAAGGGATGCTTAAGAACTTTCCTTATTCCTAGCCATAAAGGGGTAACTTAAGTATTGGCATTATCTCCTTTTCTGTCTTTCCATGTAAGCATAATTTCAGTGAAAATCTAGCCATCGCATTAAATGACTAGGTAGAGCATGAGACACTATAATTTATGGCAATTATTCTATGGCAATCAATTCTGGATGCCGAGTTCTTTAGTGAAATTTGCGTTTAAGACTTTAAGAAAGCTATACTAGAATATTGTGAACCATCTTAGTGGAGCACAAATATTATTTATGGTATCTCCTAAATTCTGTAAGTCCTCCTAACTTTGGCATTCCATTAGGATTTCTGAGCCAAGAAGCTGAAAAATACTGTGTGATTAAAAAGGGAGCAAGTATGCTTTCTGAAATTTATCCAGCATTTTTTAAGTAGTCCTACTAGGCTGAAACAATGAGCAATTGGTAGATACCTGATTATTTTCAATATCTAGCCACATTTTCACAGAACAGATTTTTCAATTAAAAATGTGTGGAATGGAATTGTATGTCTTTGAAAGGTGTTTTGTTTTGCTTCCTTTTTTTGTACACAGCTTAGTAAAGATGCAGAAATTTAGAATGAGTCATCTTTGAGCTATAGCATACTTTTTGTTTTGTTTTGTTTTTGGTTGTCTTTTAAAAAGTATTTCAACAAGGAAGGACAAAAAAGGAACGTACCCTCCCAAATTGGACACAGATGTTTAATGGACTTGTAATCTACTATAGCAATGTAGACATCATATATTGCAGACATATACATCTGTTTTCTTCTACTATGGTCCACTGACTATTCTATGGCTTAATGTAGATAGCTTTTGTCTTCAGCTGTTCATGAGTTTGTCTTTATTTTGCAAGACTTTCCTGGATAAGAATGTAATTTTAAAAGCTAAATCATTGCTGTTAGCATGCTATTTAATAAATCATTATTTGCCTTTTAGATTAATGAATTTCCAGATTTAGGCTTGCCTTTAATTTTACATTTTTCTTTATTTAAAATATTTTTTTAAATTTAATGTTTTTATTGATAAATGTTAGTAATGATTCTTTATTTGTAACATTTTGACTTTTCCCTAAAGTACAAACATGCATTTAATTAAAAATATACTAAATACTACCAGAGTTAAGCATCGTATAAACAAAAATAGGTTTAGAATATCAAACAATACCATACATCCTTTCTAGAATAAATTAGCCCCAATTTTTCATATATTATCTTCAGAGTACAAACAATAAAATATTTTTAATAAATTCCAAATACTGGTTACTAACATCTGCCATGTCACTCTTCTTTTTTTTTTTAATTTACTTGTTCTACTTAGCTATACATGGTAGCATAATGCATTTTGATTCATCATACACAAATGGAGCACAACTTTTCATTTCTCTGGTTGTACATGATATAGAATCACATCATATATGCAGTCATACATGAAGCTAGGGCAATGATGTCCATCTCATTCCACCATCTTTCCTACCCTTGTGCTCCCTGCCTCCCCTTTGTCCAAAGTTTCTCCATTCTTCCTGTGCCCCCTCCCACATTATGGATCAGCATCCACTTAATCAGAGAGAACATTCGGCCTTTGGTTTTTTGGGATTGGCTTACTTAGCTTAGCATAGTATTCCCCAACTTCATGTACCTGCAAACGCCATAATTTTATTCTCTTTTATTGCTGAGTAATATTCCATTGTGTATATATACACCACAGTTTCTTTATTCATTCATCTATTGAAGGGCATCTAGGTTGGTTCCACAGTTCGGCTATTGTGAATTGAGCTGCTATAAACATTGAAGTGGCTGTGTCACTGTAGTATGCTGTTTTTAAGTTCTTTGGGTGTAGACCGAGGAGTGGGATAACTGGGTCAAATGCTCGTTCCATTCCAAGTTTTCTAAGGAATCTCCATACTACTTTCCAGATTGGTTGCACCAATTTGTAGTCCCACCAGCAATTATGAGCGTGCCTTTTGGAATTGGCCCCAGATCCTCGCCAACACTTACTGTTGTTTGTATTCTTGATAATTACCATTCTGACTGGCGTGAGATGAAATCTTAGAGTAGTTTTGATTTGCATTTTTCTAATTGCTAAAGATGTTGAACATTTTTTCATGTTTGTTGATCAAGTGTATATTTTCCTCTGAGAAGTGTCTGTTGAGCTTCTTAGCCCAGTCAATAAAACAACCCAATCAAGAAAATATTTTATTATATTTTAAAGGGAATTTTTATTGGATATATTTAATATAATTTTTGTAATTTTAAAAAATATTATAATTCACGCATATTAACTACACAACTTAATGGTTATGACATTTTCATACATGCTTATATCATGCTTCGCTCATGTCCACTCTCCTTCTACTTTGTCTTGCATCCCCCATTTCCCTTTTCCTCAGGTCCCCTTCACCTTTCACTAATAATCCTGCTTCTACTTTCAGGTCATCTTTTTTTTTTTTTTTTTTTAATTTACACATATGAGAGAAAACAAGTGACACTTGTCTTGTGTGTCTGGCTAATTTTGTATCTTCTTTTTTCATTCATGTTTCTGCAGATAACAATTTTATTCTCTATGACTGAATAATACTTCTTTGTGTAGGTATAGCACACTTGCTTCACCCATCCGTTGACAGGCATCTACGTTGATTTCCTTATCTTTGCTATTGTGAATAGTCCTGCAGTAAGCATCAGTATACAGGTATCTCTTTTTTTGTATGTCAACTTCATAACCTTTGAATAAATACCTAGGAGTAGTGCGTAGCTGGATCATATGATAATTCTATGTTTAGTTTTTTGAGGAACCTCCATACTGTTTTCCCTACTGAGTGTGCTAATATACAGTCCCACCAGCAGCATATAAAAGTTTCCTTTTCTCCACAGTCTCACCAGCATTTGTTTTTTGTTGTTGTTTGTTTTGTTTTGATAATTGCCATTTGACTAAGGTAACATAGAATCACAGACTAATATCTCAGTAAGTAGCTGTTCAGTTTTTTAAAGCTGTATAGACTTTAAAGTTGTGTAAATAGTAAATGAGTTACTAGACTAGTTTTGATTTGGATTTCCCTGATGGCTAAAGATTCTGAACATTTTTTTAAAATGTTTTTATTGGCCATTTGTACCTTGTTTGAGAAGTATCTGTTTAGATCATTTGCCCACTTTTTAGTTGCATTATAACTTACTTTGTTAACTTTATATATATATAAACTTATATATATATAATACATACATATATATATGTATGTATTCAGGTTACTAATCCTCTGTCAGATGAATAAGCTGGCAAAGATTTTCTTCCATTTTGTAAATTGTTTCCTTATACTGTTGATTATTTCCTTTGCTTTGCAGAAACTTTTTAATTTGAAGTAGTCTCGTTTGTCAGTTCTTGCTTTTCTTTACCTGTGTCAGCATCTTGAAGTGTTTCCCCTATATTTCTTCTAGTAATTTTCAAAGTTTTGGCTCTTACATTAAAGCTTTTGAATTGACTTCTGTATAAGGTGAGAGTGAGTTTCAAGCATCTGCATATGGATATCCAGTTTTCCTAGCATCATTTGTCAAATAGGCTTTCTTTGATCCATTAACTCATTGGCCATAGACATGATCTTATTTATAATTTTCTGCCAAAACACGAAAGCAGGGAGGTAGTTTATGATGGGATTTTTAATGTTCTTTGAAATCAGACCACTCATGTCCTTACCCTATTTGCTACTCGCTGTGTGTATTACCATGGGCATGTTACTTCTTAGTTCCTCAGTTTCTGTCACTATAAAATGAAGGTATTAACTTAATGGGACTTTGGTGATGATTAAATGAGTTAATACATATGAATTTCTTGGGATAGTTGCTGGCAAATGGTAATATCTCAGTAATTAGCTGTTCAGTTTTTGAAAGTCATACAAATTTTTAAGTTGTAGAACTAGTAAATGAGTTGCTCGACTAGGTTATTCAATAAATGGGAGTTGAAAATGATTATGTACATGAAGAGAAAAATATTAACTCTTGAAAGGATATTCTTAGGTTTCTCCCTTGTTTATAGCCCGTCGTAAAAGCAGAAGACTCTCAATTTCCATGTCTGGCATTTACCCTATCTGTAATTTGTAAAAAGAAGTGTAAAGATTAGCTGATGGATATAGATTATTAGGGTTGGGATGTTATTAGTATTTTTTTAACATTGGCTGAATTAAAATGTATTATGTATATTTTAAGCAAAATTCTTAGTATGCTGCCCTCTAATTTTTTAGGTAATGCTGACAATATCTAATGATTTTAGGTGAAGTATAAAATATTCACTTCACATAATAATTTTGAATATTATGAATGTTAACAGGAGTATTTTTTATGGATGTACTGACGATATGAATGAAGAATCAAATGAAAGCAAAAAGTATAAAGAGTTTAAAAAACAAATAAAAAGAACAAACAGAATAATTAAGAGTAGGTCCCTTGTGTATAACTATTTATGCTTTATAATCTTTACTTTTGTTCTTGTCTCTGCTCTTACTTAACTAGTACTCATCCTCTCCTTTATTTAATATTAATGTTTGTCTCAATTTGAATCAAGATCACTTTAAATTATGAGACAAGTTTACATTCAGACTTTCATCTTTCGCTTTCAGGGGGAGCAGTACTAGGGATAAACCCAGAGAAAAGCTAGTAGGCAAGTGCTGTACCACTTAATGGCACCTTCAGCCCTTTTTTTTTTTTATTTTGAGATAGGTACTCACCAAGCTACCAAGGCTGGCCTGAAACTCTGGCTTCAGCCTCCCTAGCAGCTGGGATTACACATGCGTACCACCACACCCAGCTGAACTTTAACTTTCTTGTATAGCACAATAGTTAATTTCTCTTTCAGAAAAAGAATATCTGTTTCATGCCCTTTCTTCTAAAATCAAATTGACCTAAGAAAAAATACTATTTGATTAAAAAAAATTTTTAAATTAAAAAAAAAGAATTCAGATAATTTTCTTTTTAAAGACATGGTCTTGCTATGTTGCCTAGGCTGGTCCTGAACTTGTGAGCTCATATGATCCTCCTGCCTTGGTCTTCCAGGTAATAGATCACTAATTTGAAATATTTATTGAATCTCGGAAAATGAAATACTGTAATCATTTCAATTTCAGAACTTGTGTGGGGAGAAAATGCTCATTTTAGAATTGTTAAAATAACTGTAGATAAGTGGAAAGATATTCCAAGTTTGATGTTTGAAATTATAAAGATGCCAGTTCTCTACATATTCATCTAAAGATTTAACACATTCCAAATAAACATTCCAGCACTGTTTGGGTGAAGTTTGAAAAATCAACTCTATATGGAAATGAAAAAAATAAAAGAGCAACTAGCATACTGTTTAAGAGAACAAGATAGGATAAGTCTACCAGATATCAACCTATAAATTAAAATACAGTAATTAAGACAGTGTTGTACTAATGCCAAGATTGGCAAACAGATCTGTGGAACACTCATGTACAGAGTCACTTGATTTGTGGTAAAGGTAGCACTGCAGAGTAGTGAGGAATAACTGGATATTTTTCCTGGGGAAAAAGGAAAGTAGGACTCTTACTGTATAGGAAACAGAGATCAGTTCCAGAAAGATTAAAGTCCAAAATATGAAATGAACTTTAGAACCAAAATATGAAGTGACTTTCATGACTTTGGTTACAAAACAATTTCTTAAGATCCCCCAAATTCTAAGGTTAAAGGGCAATGTATATTTGGGCCATGTTAAAATTAGTAGATCCTGTTCATAAAAGACATGTTTAAGAGAGTCAGGTGCTTGGCTGTGGTCTTTCTGAATATCTTTTATCATGAATATGATAAGTAGGTATTTATCAGAATGGTTAGTACAATATTATACATTAAAATGTGCTTTCTTGAATTATACAGAGAAAAAGTTTGAAATAGTTGACACCCAAAATGGTTAGCATTAATTGTATACTTACCATGTCCTAAGCACTGCTCTAAGTGCTTCACATGTATTCACTCTGAATCCTAGCAACAGGCTGCAAAAGTACAGAAAGGTTAAGTAATTTGATTAGATTACTTTACTGGTGAATAGAGTTGAACCCATTCTTCCTTTAGAGCCTATGCTCATATCCAAGCCATCCTAAGGTTTGGAAAGAGATCTTAAATATCATTGAGTTGTTGTGTTTTTGTGTTGATTCTGATTCTCTGCTCTGGAAGATAAGGACAGTGTCACCTTCACAATATTTCTCTTCTAATTGGTTGTTATAGTCTTATATTGCTGAGTTTAATCTTATTAATAATACTTATATTTGCTTCTCTATTTCACCACATAATCATCACCACCATATTAACACATATTTACAAAGTATTGTAAGCATCTCGATCTTGCACAAAATAAAATTTAATAAATAATTGTTAAGTAATAAATACCAGTGCACAAATTTTTCTAAAGCTTCACATAAAGTTGCATCCCACTTTTTGCCCCCCCCCAGAAAATTATTGGCATGAAATCTGCAATGATTATGCAGTGAAATACAGTAATAACTATACATTGTTATTTATCTGTGATTCTGTATTTTAAAACATTTGGGTGCCAACCATTCTTTTACTGTGGCTTCTCCATGTTTTATTTTACATCATCCGTAAATAAAATGGATTATATTGTCAAGTTTTTCTTTCTTTTGATTTCAAGTACTGTATTCCCTAATTTGATAATTATGAGTGATTGCTTCTTGTCTTTGGCTTCTGAACAGTTTCTTGAGATGTTCTTTTTCCTACAGAACTTTTCCATTGTTCTTGGGGAAAAATTCTGATGTTCGCCCTGTTTCTTCATCCCTGATAAATGTTTTATTTCTTGCATCTGGATGGCTGACCAATTTTCCAACCTTGACATGTAGTAAGTTAACTAGGGTGTGTTTGCCTGTGAAAGAATCTCTGTCCAACATTCCCATAACACTTTATGCTCTCTTGGACTGCAGATTGACTTGTTTCCTCGTTTTAAGGAAATGCAATTAGTCTTAGAGTATACCTGTTTTTGTTGTAATTTCTGTATTAGGAACACCAGTGTTAAATGTCTCTAGTCTCTCTCTACATTCTTCTTCTTTTTTTTTTTTTTTCGTATTTACATTTGACTGTCTTAATCTCAAGTCTTTCTTCTCTAAATATTAGATTTTTCAGTTGTGTTTACTATGTTCCTTGCTGCTTCTAGTTTATTTATGGGTTTTAAAATGATACTTTGTTCCTTATTTCACCTCCCTGAGTTTCCAGTCCCTTTTTCATCTCATCTATTGCCTACTCTCGTCTTTGAATTATATTCTTTTTTTTTAAATTAGTTTATTTAATTGCATTTCAAGTCATAGCACATATATAGAGCTCAGTTTTTCCATTTCTCTGGTTGCAAACCAGATAAAGTTATACCAATTGTGTTTTCATACATGCACCAAGGGTAGTGATGACAATCTCAACCATCTTTACTATACCCATTCCCCTTTCCTGCCCCCCGCCTCCCCCATGTCGCGTCCAGTGTTCCTCTATTTCTCTTATGTTTCCCATTCCCACCTCCCTTATTCATCAGCATCCACTAATCAGAGAGACCATTTGGCATTTGGTTTTTTGGGATTGGCTTACTTCACTTAGCATAATGCTTTCCAATTCCATCC
>PVHX01015002.1:0-48385 GCA_004024805.1 Geosciurus inauris | reverse complement strand
AAACAAGGACACAATTTGGCTGTGCTCCTAATAGTGAATATTATCATGAAAGAGAAGAATATAATTTGTGAAAAAAGCAATTTGCATTATCAGCACTTTGCCCATCTCCCACTTACTGGCCAAGCCAGGATACACAATAGGACTTTGAATTACACATCTCACATTCCGATTGATTTTACTCACCAACATTGCTGCTGAGAAGAAAATACTAGAAATCATAACCAGGGACTAGAGAAAGCAGATGTTCTCTCCCTGCTTCTCTGTGGATAGTTAAAGAAACTCGGGCTTCCAGTTTTATTATTTTTTCTTTTAGCAAAAGTTTGGACCTAACCAGAGTGGGGGAATAGGACAATGATGTTCTTTATTTTATCTGTTAGTTATTTGGCACACTCAGTGAAATGTAATAATTTTGTTCTTAGGAACTTGAAATATAAGATGCTTTTGTTAGGTTAGCTATATTTTAGAAGTTATTGTTGCTCTGTTTATTACTCTCTAATTAGCTTGTACTATACAAAACTAATAAAACTGAAGAAAGAGAAATGAGACTTCTCTTTCAAGTTTTATCCTAAATGAGAAGAAAAATGTTTCACGTTTATTGGTGTTATTAGAATTAATTTCCAACAAGTGAGATTAAACATTGTAATTACCTGGGGAAACATAACAAAATACTTCTAAAGCACTCCAAATGAAAGTATGTGCTGTACAAAGTACATTATTACTAGCTAAGAATATATGAGAAGACCCAGGCAAATCATTCAGTTGATAATAACAAAAAAATAAATAAAAGCCACTACATTTAGACAAAAGTCAAAGGGAAAATTATTTTACAGTTATATAATACATATTTATAGCTATCAAGATAAAACAAAAACCTTCTACTTGTAAGAATTTTCCAGAAATTACTGCTAGTTTTAAACATATTAGAGTCTAGCTAGTGTCCCATTAGTCTCATCAAATTAACTTTATTTTTTTCAAACAATTTTTTGTTTTGAGAGTTAAAGAAAAATTGGAACATCCTACATCCATAGGATTAAAATATTAATAACACAAGTATACACTGACATACCTTGTTCTCATTGTGATCATCATCATCTTTTTCACTTATATATTCTATTGTTATTTTGTGTAAATTCAAGAAAATACTCTCTTTAAATCAAATTAGAACATAACATACATTATTTTGAATGTTGACTTTTTTTAACCTAACAATGTACCATGGAGATAGTTCTAGAGCAGTGCATAGAGATTGCTTGTCTCTCTCTCTTCCCCCTTCATGACACTCTATTATTTAGATACAACATTAATTATTTAAATGGTTATTGATGCACCATTTGGATTTTTAAAAATTTTTTAAAATTTTTAAAAATTTCCTACTGCTATGTGTGCAAGTTTATCTACAAGAGAAATTTAAAACATGGTATTACTAGGACACAATTAATTAGTATCATTTATGATAACTCAGCAATTCTTAGAAATGTGATTGTTGTAGTTTAAATACATCTCATGTACTAGACAGAGAATAAGACAAAATTATGTATATACTGACAGCAAGTATTATTAAAGACATTTAAAATGTACAATGTACTTTTATAGACATGTATTATGTGATTTTTTATCATCTGATGTAGTTTGAGACTGTAGATTTATTTTTATATATAAAACAAATTATATATTCCATTCACTTGACATTACTGCTGCAAGGTGTTATCTATTCAGTTAATTTTGTTCTTAACCAGAAATAGCTTTTTCTAAATTCTAAGTTTCTTTTATTCCCTTAACATTTATAAAAGGAACATTGAAATTTATTTTACAGAATTAACATTTCAACTATATCTTTTGCTATTTGCAATGAGTTCAATATGAATTTTTGTATTGTAAAGTTAGAAAAGAGCTTGGCAATATTTCATTAAAAATCCCAGGTTTTGAAGGGGACCAAATTATAGTCCATGCTTGTATTATTATGTCAAATGTATCACAATGTTAAGCACAATTATAACACATTAATAAAAAAGCATCAAAAAGACCTCAGTTTTTACTGAAGAATATTGATGTTTACTGACTTACCATGAGTTCTCTTTAAATGAATTTGTTGCTAGTGTGTTTGATAAATAGATATTTCTTATATGAGCATCTTAATAGATGGACTAGCATTTGCTTAAAATATTAAAAACAAAACGGAGGGAGGGTAGACGGAGAAGGGAAGCTTCCTGGAATTTCTAACATTTGTGCTGGGCTGTGATATTTTATTTGAGGAGATAGAGTAATAAGTATGATTTAGGTCTTAAAATATTTCTCTATCATTAGGAAGTGAAGCTTCTAGCACTACATGAGCAAGATCAAGTTTGTGGAAACAAATCTAAAACTTTCCTTTAGCCTTTTCATACCTCATCGTACTTCCTGTTCAGCAGATGCCTCTGAGATAGAGAGATGATTTGCCAAAATCTTCAAATAATAAAAATTATCCAAATATATCACTATCTTTCTAAGCATATTTTCTCAATGCTAGCAGAAGCAATATTAGAGGTTCTTAGTTCTTTTTCTGGATTTGGAAATTCCATAATTGTCCTATTTTATAAAAATTCCATTTGCTAGACATGGAAACATTTCTCTGATTTGGACAAAAGGAATAAACCAGTGTGCTTCAGTATGGCCCAAATACAGTTCTCAGAGTTGCTTTAAACATTTGAAATTGTACTTTGCTTAACACGCAGTGAAACACATTAAAATAATCTGAAAAAGTCACGTGGAATAAATGTACATTAGAAGATAATATCTGAAGAGCATATCTGAAATCTTTCAATTCTCTGACATGCTGATGTGACTCACAAATAGAATCAGAATAATAGTAATGAGATGGAGGTTGTAGCTGTTGGTAGTGTGTTGCCTAGTGTGCACAAGGCCATGGGTTTTTGATCCCTTGTACTATTAAATAAATAAATGAAAGAAGGAAAATAAAGAAGGAAGGAAGGAAGGAAAGAAGAAACTATTCGCATTTTTTTTCTAAAGAAATATATGAGATTAGATTTGAGTTAAATAAGATGTAAGCCATCATTGAAAAGTTATCAGTAACATCCTAATTTAAATTAGGAAACCTTCCTTGCATATCATTGAGACACATTCAGATAGTTCTTAACTGGTTTTTCATCTACTTGGAAATCATGAAGTTTTTATGTAATGATATACATATAATTATATGAACATGTAATTCATAACATATATCTATTAATAGATTTTTAAAAGATATTCTTTTGTACTTACACTTGATGCCCAAGAAAATGGATGTTGTTAACAAACCTATGCAGAAAATCCATGACATCGCCATTACAACACAGCATGTTCCTAAACATGAAATCAGGACAATGAAATTGAATTAGAGAAAGGACTAGAAAACAATGGATTGGAGATAAGATGAGGCCGAGCAAAAGAAGGATTTAATATTGGGCATTCTCACTGGAAAATTATGGAGGCCTGGAATTTCTAATTGTGTGTAAAAGGAAAAAGAAAAACCTTTTCTTAAACTCTTTGAAATGAAAGTGATAATTTGGAATGCATCTGATTTGAAAAATGTCAAATTAAATAGATTTAATAGTATACCTCTCAGTCTTTATGCATAGTATCACAACCATACTAAATAATTACATATATTCTTTTTCAACAGTCTTTAGGAATTGTCATAAGCCAGGGAGCTGCCTTGAATTTTTGAGAGCGAGAATGCAGTCATATCTCCATTACCTCTTTTAAGTGTCACTTGAACATGATTGATTAAAATATATTTCTTTCTTGGATGCAGAATAACTTTTTCCAGCTAGTTTTACAATTCTTTAGGAAGGAACATTTAAGAATGTGTGACTTAATTATATTCTTAATACTACTCAGAGAAAAATAAGTAAAATTAATCTTTAGATAGTGTGTTAGGGTTCCTTATCCTTGGTACTTGTAAAGAGTACTTTATGTGGCAAAAGAGACTTTGAAGATGTCATTAAATTAAGGATTTGGAATGGGATATTTACACTGGCTTATCTGGATCCTTATAAGCAAGAAGCTGATGATTAGAGGCACAGAGCATGATGTAATGATAGAAGCAGAGAAACATTAAGGTGTTATGCTGTTGGATTTGAAGAAGGAGAAAGAAACCCTAGAGCCAAGAAAAGCAATAAATGCAAGTCTAGACTAGAAATGACAAGGGAATAGATTCTCCAGTAGAACCCTACCAAGACCTTGTTTTTGGCACAGTAAGATCCATTTCAAATTTTGATCTCTAGAACTTTAAAATGATAAATTTGCGTTGCTAAGTCTGTGATGATTTGTTGCATGAACAGAAACACACTAATGCAGATATTAAATAAGAAGGCATAACAGACCACTACAGCAGGCAGCTCCAGGACGATGAGATTTTTTTCAGTTTTCCCATCTTCTTTTTTTTTAATTTCTTAGTACTTATCAAATAATTTAGAGAGTGTTTGATACAAGAACTAAAATAATTCAAATGATATAATTCCTTTTACTTATTTTCTAAATCTTTAAATCTTTCTTTTTCTTCCTTCCTTCTTTCTCTTTTTTTCTTTCTCTTTCTCTTTCTTCTCTCTTTCCCTCCCTCCCTCCCTCCCTCCTTCCTTCTCTCTCTCTCTCTCTTTTTTTTCTCTCTTTCCAAAGAGAGAGGGAGACAAATAGAGAGTACCACGTATTTGTTAAGTCTATCATTCTTTTCCTTTTTCACCTTTACTTACTCCACCTCATCTCATTTAGCATGTTTAGCATGTCAGGCACATGAAAATATTCTAAATAAGTTATCTATCTCAGATTAGAAAAAAGTAAATCTTGGACTCATCATAGAACAAGAAACAAAGCATAATCTCAAGTCTTGCCCTACAAAATTAGAACTGATTACCTGAAAGTTTGGTGGAAGTCAGACATTTTTCAGAAGTTTCTGATGTTGGATTATCCCACTGAAGAGAGGTGTATATTTCTTCTTCATGCATGGTTGAGATACTTTGATAGGTAAAGCAGTCAGTCCATGCAGGAGGCTGGTAGAAATAGCTCCACTTGTGGTTAGGAGCAAGTTGGTAAAAGAAGTGAAAGTGGCTACTTTTTTCACAGTAGTGGGAAAACATGTTTGGGTTTAAGGAGTAGAACCAATGCATCTTCATTCAGAAAGTGGAAGTTTTAATTTTACATTAAAGTGTAATTGGTAAAAAAGGAAATGAAATGGTTAGTGTTAGGATATATTTGCAAAGGATATGTGTGCAAACAATGCCCTTCTATTTGTCATAGGACATGAAGCAGAGAGATGGCTTAGACAATGGAGATATGGGGCAGCTCACTTTGGGCAAACTAGACTGTACATCACTGAGTGTCCTTAAGAAAGGTAGGAAGGAATTTCATTCCTAAAATAAATTTACATGCTGTATGTTAATTAGGGTAATATTAACAGCTGTGTTAAGTAAACCTCAAATATCAGTTAACACTATAAAAGTTTTTTTTTTTTTTTCCCTCACTCACATAACACTTTAGCTGCAGTAATCTTGATTGGTGGACAGCTTTCTTCCCAGTGGAACCTGGACTTCTGGCATATTGTGAGATGATGGTCCTCTACTTCTATACGCTGGAAAGGAAAATAGAAGTTGGTGGATCCACACTTCTTGAAAACCAAAACCTAGAATTAAAATGTATCACAACCACATCTACCAATGCCATATCCACATCTGGATATAAAGGTTAAGTTTAAAAAATGTAATTTTTGCCTGACAGCAAGCTTTCAATGGTAACTTCACTCTAGAAGGGAAGCATGAATTATTTAGAGGACAGAGGGACATTTGTGTCAATCCTGTGACTACAGCATTGTAATTGAGAAATTCATTCCTTTAATCATTATTCATTTTTCAGCCACTTGTTCTTATGGCTAAAGATCATGTCTCAGTAACTTCTAGTCTGCAAGTCCCAATAATCTGAAAAATTGCTCTGTTCTTTTTGTTTCAGTGTCTCATTGGATCAGTTGCTTCTTTCTATAAACAGTCAGGCTCCCAGAAGCCAATGTAAGGCACACTTAAGAATCATGTAAGGGAATTCACTAAAAGGACTAGTTTTGGAAAAAGGTTAAGAGAAACAAAGTGGGATGGTGAGATATGCACTGGGAAGCTGTTATCAATCCTAGGCTTATGGAGGGTGTTTACTGGAACTTTGGGATCTGCCTCACCAGGGCTACAAATTGACATACAGAACAAACAGCCTTTGCTAAACCAAGGCCCTGAAGGGAGA
Source organism: Geosciurus inauris (assembly GCA_004024805.1). Classification (NCBI taxonomy): domain Eukaryota; kingdom Metazoa; phylum Chordata; class Mammalia; order Rodentia; family Sciuridae; genus Geosciurus; species Geosciurus inauris. The sequence continues at coordinate 42,130 of PVHX01015002.1, read as the reverse complement.
GAGTCAGTGGATTCAATATTCTACTTTTGATCCTTGCCAATGCCTCCCATTGGCTGAAGTAAGTGGAAGCCAGAGGCCAAGTTTGTCTAAATAATGTGTTCGTTTTTTGAGTTCAGCTTCTCAAGAAACAAAAAGGGGCTGAGAGGGTCTCCAGGAACAAATGAAAAATATCCAGCACATTCTCTAAATATTTCACATGATGTTTCTGTGATCTGAGATGCTAATCTGAAAAAAATCAGGTGACTTAACTCCATGTAACCTTTAAAGCAGCCCAAGTTCTATTTAGTGGAGAAAAAGAGGAAGCCATAATCATACCAAATGCCAATTGACATGAATGACATGAATAAAACTTCTGTTAGCTATTTTTCATTTCCAGTTTCTCTTCAGATTTTATTAACACTAAAAATCAGGTTCAGAAAGACCTGATTTTCTCAAATATACTATATTCTCTGATAAATTTCTTTGGGAGGGCCATTGTTTTCCTCCAGTAAAATTAATAAGCTCCTCATACTGTATTTGATTATTTTAATCATATTTACTGTTATTTGTTGTTCATTGTATATTATACTATTTTAAAGGGCTTTCACGTGAATTCTTTTGATTCTTACAATAGCTCTATGAAATAGGTGCTACTATTAGTACAGAGTAGCTTAATTGTAAATTGAAGCACAGTGAAGTCAAATTTTCTGAAATTCAGTAAGTTTTACATTTAATATTTGACACTAAGTGACCTGATCAAAGCATAAGTTTTATTAACATCTGTGTTAATCTGATTTCATGTATAAGATGCTTTAGCTGTGAGTACCAGAAAAAAAGAATCTTTGTAGGCATAATTCAATTGGTTTACATCTTTTATTTGTATTTTAGCTGTAAACTAAGATATTATTCTTTTAAATTTTAATGTGCTATAGCAATGCACAAATATATGTTTTTCCATGTTGGAAATAAGAAACAGTAAAGTCCAGAGATGTGACTGATTTGGGAGCAGTTTTCTGAATTATTATTTTCAATTATTTTCTCTAAATAAACAATTAAAAATAAGACACATGAGATGTTCAAGCCACAAACCCCAGCTCAAAACCAAACCAAACCAAACCAAAACAAACAAACAAGCAACAATGACAAAAAACTAGGAGAAAAGTAAAATAAGGAAGAAAGGAAAGAAAATATGACCTCACTCTCCCAAATCCAAGATCTCTAGACACTTGAAATGACAAGCAGAATCTGGAGAATTTGTGATATTTTTCTTCAGCTTCCTATACCTTCTTGTTTATTGACAGTAAGATAAAGATTTAAGAATGCTTAGGAGCCAGGCGCGGTGGCGCATGCCTGTAATTCCAGCACTTTGGGAGGCTGAGTCAGGAGAATCATGAGTTCAAAGCCAGCTTCAGCAATGGCGAGGTGCTAAGCAACTCAGTGAGACCCTGTCTCTACATAAAACACAAAATAGGGCTGGGGATGTGGCTCAGTGGTTGAGTACCCCTGAGTTCAATCCCTGGTACCAAAAAAAAAAAAAAAAAAAGAACCCTTGGGAGTTATGGTATGCAGGTATAAAAATAACCCATATTTGTTGATTAAGTATTACATGCTTAAAACTCTGACCACTACTTTGTATCATCATACTAACTGATCCACACAATTACCTTCTGGACAAGGAAATAACATTGAACTCATTTCATAGATGAGGATACTGAGTTGTAAAGACACTAAATTACTTACCCAAAGCCACATAAACTCTAAAGCAATATTTTTTGAAATATTTTCAAGACTAGCCATAATAGAATCATGTGGAGGTGTTTTTTAAAAACAGGGCTCTTTTTCCTCAGCCTTCAAACTGAGAACTATCACTATTTGTGATGGAATATCTCTATGTTTTAACAAACACTTCAGTTGGAATTGTGGAGAATCATGTTCATAAATTGTATACCCACTAGTGAGAGAAAGGAAACTGTGGGAAAGAAAGGCAATTTTTACTTGTTATCTTGTTAAATGGTACCTGACCACATACTCCATAAATACTTCCTGAGTAAGTTATTCAGCAAAAACCAAACATAGACCTCTTAGAGCCAGGGGACTGGATAAAACACTTTCATATGTTTCTTCTTCTAATCTTTGGACCTTGTTAAGAAGCATTTCCTCATTTTACAAACACCATGAGGTTTTGTGTCAACTTTGTTTTCCTTGTTTTGCACAGAAAATTTTTGCATTGAGTCTGATCAGAAGTGGACTTAAAATAGTAATGACATTTGTACACCATTTTACTGGTTGAAGTGTTTTCTGAATATCTATGTCACATAATGCAAAGCACACAGTTTTTGATTTCCTATGGTCAAAGCAGTGACCCAGACTACTCTGTTCACTGTATTTGATGCTGATCATAGAACAGTGAACAGGGAAGTCATGGTCTTTACTTAACAGAGTTTCTGGTATAGTCAATACTCTTACATTGATCTTAGGTGGTACAATTGTGAAGTATATTAGTTGAGTAATATCATCTCATTTTAAATATGAGAAAATGCAAGTTAAGGAGGTTGCATGACTGGTTTGTGGCTATACTTTAGTTAAGGGATCGCATCATTTAAATTTTCTCCTTATTCCATATTCAGTATTATTTCTACTACCTTATATTGTATTTCTAACTTAGATATTTTGCACAGCTTAAGTCAACTAAGCACTAATTTTTCTTGTCCAAATTTTGATTTAATATGTGCATATCTGAAGATGCAGTGAATCATAGTATGTTCAGATAATTAGCAATGTAATACAGGAAGAGAAAATTAATGGAAAATAGAGCAAATGAAAAGCAAATGATCAACTCACATGTTGGCTTCTGGATATGCAAAAAAGGGACTAGACAAGTGGTATTGGAAATAAAAATAATACAAAAATGACTCCAAGAGGAAGAAAAGGAGAAATGAGCAATTTTGTGGCTATAGATTCTTCACCCAGATCTTTTATTATACAACCACCACTCATCTAATATCTGTCCATCATTTTGCATTAAAGCAGTTGTTCCACCTTTGCCAAGCCAGCCTTCTTCTCACACATTAAATAATGTCTGTCCTTACAGAAGGTAGGGTGGATTTTCCCATTATGAAAATAAGCACAATTCATGCTTTCTCTTCCATCTCCAGAAAGATCAAGCCTGTGAATAAAAAAAGGTAGAGTGCATATCTTTGAAAAATGAATAAATAATCAACTCTGGGTGCAGAACACTGTTGCACAAACTGGAGATGATGGGAACAATGTAAAAACAGCAACAACAGCAGCAGCAGCAACGAAGACCCCAACACTCTCACCATTGAGAAACTTCAAGTCGGCATGATAATATAAGGTATGTACATTTGAAAAGCCCATTAGAAATTTAATATTGCATAAGATCAAGAAGCAGTGAACACTAAGTACAAAGGCAGTCCAGAGAAAGGATGGATACAGTTCTTACATGATGAGCAAAGGCTTTACCTATCAGATCAGTGCTGAAGGAAGGCTAGGATTCAGATAAGCAGAGAGGAGATGGGAGATCCTATAGCACAAACTGCACAAGGTGGGAACAAGCTCAAGGAAAAGAAAGCTGATTGAATATTTTTGAACTAAGGACTTAATTATTGAGTAGTAGATCTATGACAGCATACTACATTGTATTTGCCCTTTAATTTGTCAATACCCCTTGCCAGACTGCTTATGGTGAGGGGATGAGGAATATATATTTACTAGTTTATTTGCCAAATATCTGTGAATGTGTCAGGTGTCCAAGTTTTTTAATGTACTGAGGACAGGGTGGTAAGGAAAGACAAGTACCCTGTCTTCTTTTGGGACTCTTATATGACAGCAGTGGAAAATTGGTAAGAAGCCCACAAACAGGTAGACAAGAAAATTTGACAGTGACAAGAATTATGAAGATACACAACAGTGAAGGTATGATGGACTGTGTGGACGTGGGTTAGAGGGAGACTAACTTAGTTCAGGTAATTAGAATTAATCTCACCAAACAAGCAATGTTGAAACAGAGAGTCGACTCAAAAGGGAGAGCCAAACCTAAAGTTGTGGATGAAGAACACTCTACAAGAAAAACCAGCAGATACAAAAGCCTTTAGTCATTCCCCAAAAGAGAACAAACCAACAAAACAAACCAAAAACAAAACCAAGTTTACTTGTGTGAAGAAGAGAGATAACACTACTTTGCCTATAATATTGTGACTGAGGCAGCCAGTGACAGGAGAAAAAGCCCAGGGTCTACAAGAGGGTTGTTGTAGTTGTAATGTACTGGGCTCCTTCCCAAAGTAAAGACTTAATCAATATTTGTTGAATACTTAATTAATAATTTAAATAATGATCAGAATGTACAAGATTTTGTTATCAATTTAAATTTTAACTGGAGAGAGACTGCAGTGTTTATATATAGGATGAAAAAATGTGTTGAAATTAGAAATTAGAGCCATGTTAAAAACTCATCTTTCAATGGAATTTGGCCATTTGCCTGGATTGTCTATGTAAGGATGGAGCCTCATTACATGAATATTAGAATTGCTTGTGACCTACAGTGTACCTGATTCTTGGAGTTTCCTAGGCTACAAAATAGGCAAAATGACACTGAAAAGTCAAGAGAATCATTAAGTTAATAACTATCAACCATAAAATAATGAGGATAATTATTTGGGTCTAAACATACATGAAGAGAATCAGATCAAGTTTAATACACACATAATGTTCCAAAGGTGAAGTGGACATAGGAATGAAGGGGGAAAATATTGAGAGTAAAGGTGAACTATGATTCAGATAAAAAAGAATGGGAGGGGAGAGAAAATAGAATTGTTTTATTATCAGTGTTCTCTGGTTAAGAGTAAGTAGGGTATCAATGACTGAGCTGCTGCTTCGAAAACTCATAGTAGGGTATAGAGACATATCTCAATTTTTAGTAACTTGTACTCAAGAGGAAACAGAATCCCAGAATGAATGTTTCTAGTAGTGTCTTCTGTTCAAGCATCTAGTGACTTACATATTTTTGGAGAGAATGGAACCATCTTCCCACATCCAGACCTCTTTAGAATTCTGACGGGATAATCCAACCCAACGAATTAAAACAGTCCTGGCTTTGATGTATTCCTATTGTAAAAATAAATAAATATAAAATGTTCAGAATATCTCCACAATTCTTCATAATGACAAAGACAAAACTTCATAATAAGACCTTGCACAAAATGTTAGATTTAACATCTATGTTAGTATGAATAAATTCTATTTAGCATTTAAAATTGTCCCAAGTTGAGTTGTTTCATAATGTTAAAAAGCTTGTAGAATATAGGAAAAACTGGACACTGAATAGCTGATGTTCTAGTCTTCCTATGTTTTTATCATCTGTGGTTATATTTTCCATTAATTGAAAACTAGAGTTCCAAATTGACTAGGAAATATGATTCAAATGGGAAGAATGGCAAAAAACTAGAGGAACAATATAAAAAGAAATGCATTGTTGATATTTTTAGTCCCTAGAATTAAACTCTACCTGCTTTGGTTTTACTGCTTATTATACATAAAGAATTTTAATTTTTTTTAGTTGATCGGGAAAATCAAATGTTTATGACATCTTCCTGAAAGGTATTTATAAATAGTATGCATCAAACCTTTCGTGACTGACTTTTTTCTACTTAGTAATTATTACTATCATTCTATATACTGAATTTATTTGTTTTATTCACTTCCTGTTGTTCCAACTAGAACACATGCTCTTGGAGATTAGGGATTTATTTTTTTGTCTAATTTTAAAAATTCATAGGTCAAGATCCTGGAACAGTTCCAGTATATATTTATTGAACCAATGGATGAATGGACAGTCAATCAGTTGAACAAAATTAAAAGGTTTATACTCTCATGCCTCTCAGGATAACAGGTGGGAATTCATTCTTGGAAAAAAAATGATTTGAGTTTCTTGACAGATATGTGACTCAGAATGACATTCCATGGAAACAGTATGTAAATGACACTTCTACCTGCTTATTTCTGAAAGTCTGAGCCATCCACCAACTTTCTGCTAATTCCTGGTCTTTTCTTTAAAATACATCCACATTATGTGCCTCACTATAGGACCCGATGGATAATTTCACCTCAAATTCAGCATTTCTTTTTTCTCACAAATTATATTACTTCTTTTAGTTATAAATCTTCACCCTGGAGTCACCCTAGAGTAATAAGTTCCAGGACACACGTCTCTAGTTAATCTCTTTAGAAGATGAGATTTTGGGGCATTCTCCTGTTTTGCCTGAATGGAAGGCAAAGTTTCTTTAGTTGATTATCTTCTCTGTCTGAGCTTACAGAAACAGTAAGTAGATAGTGCAACAAGTTAGACTAACAGAGAACACTAGTGATGGGGAACATCCCTGGCTGACTCTTCTTGTTAGAGCCACTGTGCACTTTAGTTCTCAGGAAGGTACAAATCAATTTTACTGACCAACTATAGTGATTCTGAGGAACATGACTAGATTGAATATTAGAGCTCTGTCATTTTTACTGAGCTTGACAAATTTGTTAGATTATTACAGACATGAGAAAACTTTAAAAAGAAAGAAGCAGGTCAAATATTACACTTTTTGCCTTTATGCTTCCAACATATTTAACATAGGAATCTTACCAGAATGTTCTGGCTGGCAATCTTCACAAGAGTTGCATTCATGTCGCTGCAGTACTGTTTACTCTCTTCCCATGTCAAGTTGTGTCTGAAGAATCCATAACAGCTATTTCCATAATACCTCCATTTTGTGTCACAGGGGCTGCATTTATGGTCTGAAGGAGAAACCAAGTATAGGAACCTCATCATTCTAAACGTTGCTTACATTTTCCCCATGTTCAGTGTTTATTGTCTATCTCATGACTCCCTTCGGGTACCATCACAGAAATTTTCTAGGAGTTGGGGAGAGGAAGAGATTACCAAATCATACTTACAGAAACTGCCCTTTTGCTTTTGTTCTAATTGTTTTATTAAATCTTGGCAGAATTTCTTTGCTAATTGTTGTAGCGTTCCTGAGAGATTTTCTTTCTCAGCTTGTAGGTATTTTTGCTGTGTGACAGCTAGATATAAAAATTACACAGATTATAATTTGTAGTCAGGATCATAAAGGCAATGTGAGAATCTTTGCATTAATTTCCACTTCTATAGAATGACCAGCATATGAAGAGATTATTGGATACACATGAATATACGGAAAAGGATAAGAGAAAAGGAGAATATAAAGAACAAAGAAAGAAATTTGTAAAAGAAACTTCAGTGTTATCCAGGAGAATAAGTGAATTATTTGAAGGAGATAATCACAAAGAAGGAAATTCCATGATAATATGCCAAAGCAGTTATTTGACATTTCCTTGAATACACATTTCAGAGCAGACATCAGAGAGGTGAGTGACCCCAGTTATTTTCTGTTCTTCATGAATACCAAACTATTAACTCATTTAAGGATGTACATTTATTTCTTATTATGGTTAAAATAACTGGTATTCACATAGATAAAACATGATGGATGAAAACTTCTAAAATAACTTATAAAAATAAATATACAAACAAGTAATAACTATACAACCTATAATGTGACATTGTAGGGCCATTACATTTACAGGAAAAGAAAGCCAATATTTCAGTAAATGAAATAGGAAGGAAGATATTTCAGGAAGAGGGAATAGCTCGAAGAAAATTTCAGACAGGAAGAATTCAGATTTATCTATGAAATTAAGAAAACTACAAGTTGGCTGGGTCTTAGGGTATGTATGAGAGGTAAGTGGCAAGTTTCAAAAGAGTTTGGATCCACATTAAGGAAGATCTTAAGGCTCAGTTTTGAATTCTGAAAGTAATTTTAATTGATGAAAGAATTAAAAGTGATTTTAATTTTAAGTAGAGGTCAAAGTTCTCCTTTATTTGGAATATATTGGCAGCTATGTATAGGCTGACTGGAGTGCAACCAATAGATAAGAGTGACAAGAAGCTGAGCAGCATAGACCAGGATCCTTAGGTATTGCCTTTTTCAGATCAGATCTTTGGCAAAATTCAGTACTTACACATAATCCCCAAAGCCACCAGCCCAACAACCATCCCCATGGACAAGATCAGCAGAACCAAAGCCATTACACGCCACCAAGAAGAAGCAGGATCAGCTGTAGGCAAACAACAAAGACATCAGGGAGCAGATTGTCCTTCTACCCCACCTGCCTTCTTAGGATTTTCCAGTATCATAAAGGGCCAAGACAGAACTTGCCTTTGTTCCCTTGGTGATCATGGATAATATGCACAACCCACTCCACACCACACATCCATCTGCATTCCCAAGGGATTCTCTCTTTCCAAGCCAAAATATATGTGGCTGTTAAGATCTCTTTACTTTGTCTTTTTTTGTTGTGTGTGCCACCCTCATAAATAGTTACTTTAATAAGCAACAACTGTAGAATCAGATCCATTTATTGACATTCAGAAAACAGAATTTTCAAAAACTGTTTATTTCCTTGGTTTCTGTGCCTTTGAGTACTAATTCTAGGAGCCTTAAAATAATGTTCCCTGCTAGTATCTTCGCTGTTTGTATTCTAAATACGTCCATAAGAGCCTTTGTAGACATTATTCAAACACTTCAGAGAAAACATCATTCAGGAAAAGATAAAATAAAACTATACATGCTATCACTAGTAGCAAAAGAGAAAATAGAATTGACTCGTTTCACTAATTAATTTCTACATGGATAGCTCTCTGCATTCTTACCTGAGGAGAGAGGTGGCTTTCTAGATTTAATATTCAAAGTGATGTAGCCATCTTCATCCTGCATGGTTTCCCCTTGACTGTAAGTGAGCTCAGAGTTCAATGACTTTGCGAAATGCAGCACTGCCTTCTTACAATCCTAGAATCTGCCAGCGTGTGATCCTCTTCTCCCTGCTTGGGTAGAACCATATGAATTGGGACACATGGTTTTTGTTTTGGTTTGTTTTGTTTTCCAGGAAGCCCTTTCATGGCTGTTCTGAGACACATGGACCTTGAACATAAAAACACAAAAATAATAGTAACTGTGGTAAAGGAGTAGTTGTGGTATTTATTTCCTGTTCCCTTATCTTCAACCCTGAATGAAGAGATATTCCATCATGTGTATCCTTTCAAAGAACAAAAGTTCATGCTTCATCTTAACCCTAGAAAACCTTAAATCATATTGTTTAAATGAACCAATTTTTGATGAAATTTGTAGGTAAAAATACCAGCATATATATAGTCTATCCTGCTGTGAGAAGCAAATCTAATATTACTTGAATTGATATGGGGCTAAATTAGATGTTCATAGTCTTTTGTTGAGGGAAGGACTCCTGATTAATTATGGCCTAAATTAATTATGACTAAATTCTAAATTTAGATGAATTTAGAATTCATCTAAATTCTTGCATCTTTTACAATTAGATTTTTCAAAAATTTGAGGACTCTGTAGGCCTCATATTACTTAGATTCAGGCATTGAAGAAAAAGAACAAAGTGAAGTAATAGTGACTTGATGTAATTCTCCTCACTAATCTTCATACTTTAAAGTGAATTTTCTAAACTGAAAAATAATATGAATTCAATGATACCATTTCATTTCTATCATGGTAGTGCTTAGATAAAGCACATTTGTAATGCCCTTTACATCAAAATATAATATGCATTCTACACATTTAACTTCATAAATAGCCTTTTAAAAATGATTATTTTGCTTATATTGAAAGTAAATACAAGAACAAATATACTAAGCTAGCTGATATATTGTAGGAATATTCTTGAAAATATTGTCTATTTTGCCATGAGGGTAGCTCTTACATAGTTTTATAGCAGATACTTTGTTAAACTCCACTGACAGTAAAGTGTTCATTTAGAGTTGACTAGTAGGCATTTATCTTATAAATGATCTTATTTCTATATTTCTCCTTAGCTAATAAAATCGTAGACTTTATTTTTCAGTGCAATAAAGACATGGGATCTTGTGGTAGGTATTTTGATCGCTAATGATACCTTTGATATGTCTTCCTATCTGCTTCACTCTGAAATCTTCGCAATTCACTTGAAATACTCCTATATTTTAACATTTCTCTCTCTATAAACCTCAAATTATTCTGAGAACAATGTAAAAAATACACAAAACAGATATGAAAGGTATTGCCTGATTTTGGAAACCCAAATTTAGTGTAATCTAATATTTTCACCATAAACCAATCCTCCATAAAAAAAAATTTCACTTACTTCAAATAAATGAGAAATTTGATAAAAGTACTATAAATTGAATTTCTCAAATCCCCAAAATAGTTTTTGTTAATGAGTTTCTGAGTTAAAATATTCAATAATTTCCACCTACAAGTAGGATACATTCAGACTGTTATCTCACCATTCATCTATAGCTGTTTCTGTTTGTGTAATTTTGTTTCAGCCTAAAATGGCTCTTCCTCTTCCTGACAGTGCCTGGTGAGCCAGGACTCCCAGCAAAGCCTAAGAGCTGGACCCTCCTGGCTTCCTCTGCCCACGTATACTAATGCACCAAAGCTCAAAGCTGCTTTTATTTTGTTTCACTTTTTTCTTAATCTAAACCTCCTTTTATGCTCTTTCTCTTATTGCCTTACTTTAGTGCTTTTTCTTATGTATGGAAATATTTAAAAATGATTGAATAAATAATTGTGACTTAAGAGAAAAAAATGGGGATGGAGGCTATAGTTCAAAGGATAATTTTTCAATAAAGTTTTACATTGTTCTCTTAGTAACCAAATAGGTAACTTCTGAAAATTTAATCATTTAAATTTAATTGAATATGTTACTGTGACATCAGAGGATGTTTGGAAACATTTTAGGTTGTCGTACACATTTTCTTCTTCATTAAAATAAACTTTAAGAAGGAATTAAACATAACAATTGTTGCTTTATTGAGGTTTTTTATTTGCTGAGTCTTGGACTCATCAGTTTTATTTCTTACTTCTTAATCCATTAGCCGATGGAACTATATATTTAGCATCAGAAAAAGGTATATTTGAAATAGATTAACAGCCTCAGATTATGTTTCTTTCTCTTTTTTTTTTTTTTTTTTTGGCTCTGGTTTTTTTTTTTCTTTTTTTTTTTTTTTTTTTTTTTTTTTTTTTTTTTTTTTTTTTTTTTTTTTTTTGGTAATTCCAGCTGTGGTCTGATGGTCTTCTGTCTAGATTTAATGTTCCATAAAATAAATATCTGCCTTTATTTGCCCTTCCTTTCCCCATCATGACTTCCAGGTGTCAGAAACACAGCATGGTTAGAGAGAATTACAGGGTCAAAAAGCCTCTGATAGCATTTAGTATTAATTTTGCTCTACCTTGCAACATATCCTATAAGTACAAGCTGAGTTACTCAGCAAAAATTAAGCAGAAACATGCAGGAAAAAGAGATAGATACAACAAAATTTTCTTCTTCCTGTTACAAGTCCAGAGGCTTTGGTAGATATTTCTTAACTGTCCTAGAAAGCCTTTTCTTAGTAAATCTTATTTCCCCTTGAATATTCATCTCTTCTTTCTTTGTTCAGGAAACTGTACATAAAAAAGTTCTTTATCCCAAATTTCTTGACGAGTCTTGAATTTGGAAGTACATTTTCTTATTATTTAGTAGTTCAGAGATCAAGGCACTTTAGTATGAATTATCCTTTTTATTTAAAATCAGATATTTAATTAATATCAATTAGGTTCCTGACATTGAAACTGGTGCTTAATAGTCATGGAAAAAGTCATGATATTGGTCCTCATGGAGCACAGCTTTGGAATTTAAATATGTATTTTTTTAACATTTAGAACATCTTTATTTTTTAACATTTAGAACATCTTCCCCCAGCTCATACTCTTTTACACACCAGCTCATATTCTTTTACCTCTTTTCTAGAACATTATCACACCCACAGTAATCTTAAATATTTAAGTTTTTTTCTTTTCTTTCTTTTTTTTTTTTTTTGCAGTACTGTGGATTGAACCCATGGCATATGCATGCCAGGTAAGTACTCTACCACTGACTTAAATCTGCAACTCACATATTTAAATAATTTTTTTATCCCTGGAATGATATATTCTAAGGCTCTAAATTAACTGGCATTCAATCACCATCCAATAAATATTTATTTAGACACTAGGATCATAATAAGGAGATATTGGTATAATAACAAAGTGAAATAGTTGAATGGATAGCATTGAGGATAGGACTGATCAATATTCAAGAATGTCCACTGGATGTGGAAAAGAGAAAGACAAGAAAATGATGTTGGTTACTATGGTAATCATTACATTGTCTCTAAACTGAAAAAAAGGGAATATTTTGCAAGTGGTGATCTCTTTCTATAGACTTTTTCATGTACATGCTTTTTAAGCTGAAGTTTTGGGTCCTTTTATCAGTGATACCCTGTTCCCTCTCTCAGCCCTCTGCATTACATTTTGTGTGTGTGTGTGTGAGTACTGGGAATTGAACCCAGGGATGCTCTACCACTGAGCTACATCCCCAGCCATTTTTATTCTGAGATAGCATTTGGGTAAATTGCCCAAATGACCTTGAACTCGTGATCCAACTACCTCAGCTTCATAAGTAGCTGGGATTAGAGGCCTGCACCACCAAGTCTGGCTCTGAATTAAAATTGTTGGTTTACTTTTGACTTACCAGCTTCGTATATACATATTAAATGCTGATTATCTTTAAGAAAAGGTAGGATTTCCTGTCATGGAAAAGAGCGCATAATTCATTTTATCTTTCACTTTCAGAAATCTTAAACATATGGACTAGAAAAATAGAATGAGCTTTATTAAAAATTATTGAATAGTAACTAACAGACAACTATGACAGAGTGTTTTATTAAACATAGTTGAGAAAATAAACAAAAAATGCATTAGACTGCATCCATATCACTAAGACTATGAAGCATATGCATAGAAAACATATGTAATTAAAAAGTTAAATGACAATCAAATGGAATAAAGTGAATATAAGGAAAGGTAAAGATTGCATAAAGAATAAAAAGAGGGGAATGTTGATCAAGCAAGGAAAATAGCTGAATAAAGAAGTTGGAAGTTTGAGTAAGTATAGTGTAATTGGTGAAAAGCATATCCAAACTGAGGATTTATATCATAGTATATTGAGATATAAAACATTGCACTTTGCTATGAAAATTGCTATAAAACTTATATGGCAGGGATAATTGGTCAATCATTTGAACATGAATTTATTCTTCACTGTGGATGTCTCAGGCATTGCTGTTTTCAGAGGATCAAGTGGTCACTGAAAGATGATTTGTGCTCATCATGGAAGGTAATGAACACAGATAGTAAAGAAAGCAAAGAGCAAGATAATGTGACATCATGCTAAGTACTATGCTATGAAGGAAAACAATTGATCTAATAGAACTTGACGGTCAGGCTGCGGGCAGACCCTACTTGGGCTTACTTGGAGGGTTCATTCAAGTGTTGCTGAAAGTACTTGGGCAATTGCACAGGTTTTTTCCATTTTAAAAGTCATTCAAAATAAACCAAACTTGCTTCTCAATAGATGCTTCTAGAAGCAAAGTATACATATTAAACAATTACCTTCCTGGTACTTATATAAATTTCACTAATAAGAAAAAAAACAAAGAGGATAAGTAACTTGCCTTAAGTCACAGAGCAAGTGTTGGCTAAGATTTGAATCAATCAGTGTGCTTTCATAGCCCTTTATTTGAATGGTGGTCTCTTTTCCTATTTGGTGAAGACACATTTCCAAATAAATTCCATCCTGTGTTCATCCTTTGTCTCCTCCTTGTGGCCACTTGTTTTCCTTTCTGCTTTTAATTTATCTTTGTTTTCTTTGAATTTTAACATCTCTGCCTTTCATTTTTCCCAATCTCTTTTCATAAATACTTATGAGTTAATTCCTATTCTGGCTATTCTCTGGGTACTGACCAATGTAGGCCACTCTTTTTAAAAGTGCTCACAGAAACAGTCATAATATGGGAATCAGAGGACTGTTGAACAGCGTGAGAATACAACTTCCCATGGTGGAAACTCAGCATTTTTAATGTATTCTGAATCAACACTACTTCTGTATTTCACACCTCTGTTCTGTTCTATTCTTCAGTGAAGAGTACTCTGATGTATTTAATTCATATGAGAGCTTCAAAAAAAGTGAAAGGTGATTCTAAGCTTTTGGGTGAGGGACTGCAAGCCATGGAGTTCTTTACTGAGATGGAGAAATGTATTGGGAAGGGTCATTCACTTTCTGATGTGCTAAACTTGGAATTATATAAAATGTCTAAGCAGATATACAGAGAATACAGAGAGAGATGGGGTCCTAAAGATCAAGCACAGACTTGGAGATACACATTTAGATATTATCAAGGTATGGCTGTTGCGTCAAGCTAGGCATCTAGATGAGCTCATCTAGGGGAGCGTAACCAAGAGTTGGGAAACAATATTTTGGAATCAGTTAAGGAGGAGTCAGTGACTTTAAAGAGGGAAATAAGAAAATGGTGTCCTGGGGTATAAAGTGGTTTAGAGAATACAGTGTTTTAAGAAAAGGAAATAATTGTTATATCAAATACTGCTTACAGGTAAGATAACTGCCAAGAAATACTCATTGGATAGTAGGGAGGTTAATCATGATTTTAACAGTACTTTTGTACAGAAATAGTGAGGAAGAAAACCCTGATTAGAGTAGGTTCAGAAAAAGTAGGAAGAGAAAGCAGGGCCAGACAGCTTTTGACCCTTTTGTTGTTAAGAACATTAGAGAAATGGGGTGATGATGTGTGTTGGGGAAGGATATATAAGCGTTTTTTTTTCTTCTTGTTTTATATTATTTTATTATATATGTGCATTAAGGTGAGTGAACCAGTAGAAATGAAAAATAAAATTGGAAAAATCAATGATGTCAGAGAGAGAAAGAAACAGAATTACAAAATCAAAATCTTTAAATAGGCAGATGGGATGGTATTTAAAATACAGCTGGAGACAAATGGTAAATAAGAGGTGGTGCAACTTAACCGTAATTGAAAGGAATAATGCCTTACACACAAGCATAAGATGGTTATTGTGTATTTGCTTGGCAAAACAGAGAACTCTCTTCTAATTATTTTTTCCCCAAGATAATATTAAAACAGGTCATCAGTTGAGTTGGAGGAAAGAGAAAAGGAAGTTGAGAATTGAGAAAGGAAGATAATTTGTGAATACTCTTCCAGGAGGTTAGCAGAAAAGATTGATAAGTAAGAGAGTTGGGAAATTATAATTCAAAACTATAAAATAAGACCAGTTACTCTGGTCACATTCACTACTTTCAAGCAAGTGTGGTGCAGATAGGGGTGAACTGAACAATTTCCAGATGCTTATGATGAATGAAGAGATAAACAAGGAAGTGGTAGCTGTATGTGAGGCAATGATTACTAGAGTCAGGTTAAACAGGCAGTGAGTCATGAGGGATTGATGACACTGAAAAGGTTATATACGTACATACATGATGTATATATGTACACAGTGGAATTTGACATCCCAGTGGGCACTAAAGGAGTACAGACTGTCTAGAAGGAGTGGGCTGGAAAGACAGGAGTTGGAGGTCAGACAGTCAAATACCTGAATTTGAGATAATGGAAAAGGAGTTCATATAGGATATGAAATTTTCTAGACTCAGTGCCCCTCTGTCCAATAGGGTGGACAACTTGTGGGTGGTTGATTTCTGGGTATGGATAAGGTTATTGGAGGTAAGTACAAGAATTACAAATCTAGGGTATTGAATTATCATCTACATAGATATTAAAATCACATGACAATGGGAGGAATAGAGGTGAGCAGGACATTTAAGATGGTTGGAAAAATAATAAGTGGATAAGGAAGATTGTCCTAGCATTTGATAGATGATTATATCAAGGTGATTTTTTGACAATGTAACTGATGAAATGAGCTACAGAGATGTTTAAAAAAAACATACAGTAATTTCCAAAATTATAAAATCATAAACTAATAATAGATTATTTAGCCTTTTAGTATCACAATAGTAGAAAGTATGTAGAAGGTATGACCCATTTTTTTCCTTTTAGAAATAATCAGGAGTCAGGTGAGATTATACATCATTGTTTTATCCAAGCATTATTTCCTATACCATAGCAAGAGGTTGCATACATTCTCAGGGAAATTTAAGGTACATGAAAAATCAGGAAAATGAGAACAAAACTCAGTTTGTAAAATTTGTTGAAAATGAAGGACCAGAACAGACAAACAACTTTCATTTCTTATTTTTATAATCACCTACTTGATTTAACTTTTTCTCATGTTAATTTTCTCTGCAATTATTTAATTTAACTAGAATGGTAAATAAGAGAGTAGATTTATTATTCATTTCCACATATTTTGACAGTGAAGTTCAGTTGATGTATAACTTAGGGCCTCTAAACACTTTTTGGTTCAACACTCTATCAGTTAAAAAAAAAAAACTGAATGTGACCAAGATGTGTAAGTACGTTAATGCCCTTAGAGATCATGTATAAATGTTCCTGAAGAAAGTTCTTGCACTTCTTTCCCACATTGGTAGTAGTTGCACCTCATTCTGGAGATCTTTGAGATCATCTTCACACAGACGTGGACCCTGGGACGTCTTGGATCACTCCCTACCTATCCGAAAACACAAAACTAATGGCAAGTCCTCCCCCAAGTATAATTATGTAATCTTCTGCCTTGTTCAAAGGAAGACTTTTAAAGGAGATATTTTTGCTCTTATATAGCTCCTAAATATTTTCTGGGGTTTCGTAATTAGTTTCCCATTTGAGATAGGATAAATTATCACAAACAGCCATTTAAGCAGCACGAGTTTATGATCTTATAGCTTTGTAAGTTAGAAGTCTGGCATAGATCTCACTAGATTAAAATCAAGCCTGTTAGCAGGGCTGAGCTCCTTTCCGAAGGCTGTGTGAGAGAATCTCCTTCCTTATCTTTCCATCTTTCCATCTTCTAGTCCAGATTCCTTGGTTCTTAGCTGTCTTCCTTCATCATCACTCAAAGATTTTGTATCTCTCTAATTCTTCTTTGTTGTCACATAACTCTGACCACCTAAGAGGGCTTCTCCAATTTTTAGGACTTATGTAATCAAGTCAGGTACACTCAGGTTATTCAGGGTAATTTCTTCATCTTAAAAGTCCATTACCTTAATCACATCTGCAATGCTTATTTTGCCATTTGAACTATCGTATTTAGAGGTTCTAGGAATGAAACCATAGACATCCTTAAGGGCTCTTACTCTACATGTCATAGATTCTTACCAATTTATTTTCTTATATATGTTAGTAAATTTTTATGAAAAATTATGTTGGGATTAGAAATAGATGCAGTCCTTCAGAAAGACCCCTGGGAATCTTATGGCTGTTGTGACTAAATGACCCAAGGCATGTCCAATGTGCTATCTTTTCTTACTTTCTTCCAACTTATAGTCACAACACCTTCTATAAAAGTTATCAATCCATTATCATTCATGTCACATTTTGGAAATGTTTAGTATTGCAGCACAAATTCTTGTGGAGAGAGTTTAGTTCAATTTTACAGGAAACATGTTTTTCAGCTGTTTTAGACCTAAGAAAAAGAAAATAGAAGTAGGTTATTTTATCAAATATTTTTAAATAAAACACAGATAAATTGTAGCTAAAGAGGCTTCAAGGCCCAAAACACTCTTGACATCTCCGGTGGTAAGTGTTGCATATGGGTATCCAGTTATTCTAGCAGTATTTATGGTTGTGATTGCCCCACACTCCATCTTCTGATATTTCAAACTCAAAAGACAGAATGTATTTTATAAGAATTTTAGCTGCAGACTGCCCTTGTGCTGAAAAGACATCACACTAAATGAAATAAGCCAGACTCAGAAAGTCCAAAATCAAATGTTTTCTCCCATATTTGGAAGCTAGAAAAAAAATAAGAATGAAGATGGGGTCGGGGGTGGAAGAAGGGAGATCAGTAGAGTAGAGGAAGGAGATTGACAGGGAGGGAGGAAGGACAGGACAAGGGAGGAACCATGGAATGAAACTGACCAAAGTTTGCAATGTACATATATGAATATTCCACAGTGAATTCTACCTTTATGTATATCTATAAAGCATCAATTTTAAAAAAAACAGTAAATAGAAGGAAGACCAGTAGAGGAAGAGGAATAGGGGGAGGGAGGGAAGAGGAAAAGGGGAAGAACTGGGGACTGAAATGGAGCAAATTATATTTCACGCATGTTAAATTGTGTTAAAATAAACCCCATTATTATGCATAACTATAACGCACTAATAAAAATATTAAGAAAAGACAATAGAACAAGTTAAAAATAAAAATACTTTACCATGTGCCAGTCTGTCTTTGCAGAACCTGCCAGCTTTTTTCACTCTCCTGAAACTTCAGGTAGTTATTTAAACAATCTTGTTCTAGAGTATTGGTTATCTGCAGGAAGATTATTTGAAGATTATATTGTTAAAGATTTTCATCATTCCAGAAGGAAGAATTCATATTCGATTTTATGAATATGAAATCCACATTTTATTCATATCCAATGTTAATAGCTATTAATTTCATATATATAATATACATTATACATAATTAACACATTAATTAACAGGTTAATGAGTTGTACTGTGACATTTCCATACATGTATATGTTGTGCCTTGATCATGTTCACCAATAGCTATTAATTTCTTCTCCATGTCCCATAACCCACATTGCTAACACCATCTCTCTCTCTTTCCCTCTCTCTCTTTCTTTCCCATGTGGGCAGGTGTGCACCCTCCATCACCACCACATTTGGATTACTTATAACAGTAGACAGGCATGCATGTGACACAGCTCTTCTGGTTTAGTATGTATACCTCTGCTTGATATGTTATATGGTCTCCACACAGGATGAGCTAGCCTTAGATGCCTGTAAATTAGAAAACTTGCGTATTTTTTTCAAATATTCAGAGCAGCCTAGGGATGAAATCACCATTCCTGCTCTGCCTCCAGGCACTCCCTTTTGGATTCCCAGCAAAGAACAATGGTGCTACAGTTTGAGATCTGTAACATTTCAATGTCTAAGGAGAATATCTAACTTCTCTCAATTTTACTGCAGAGAAACTGTCATTCTGTTCTAACAAAAGGGCAGTATGGTCAGTTGAGTGTTTATGTAAAAATTTCCAGCTTTGAAAAGAACACCCTGTTACAGACTCGAAGATATTAAAACATTAGTTACATAATTTATAGTAGTGCTTTCTTCTACAATGTCCGACGAAGTGACTTACGCGACACTCACATTTCAGGATTCTTCTGGAGCAAGAAATAACCAAGATGGAAATAACCTGAGAAAAAGAGGTAGGAGTTTAAGAAAAAACAAGCTGAGACCTTGGAAATGACAGGTATTAAATGCTTTGAGGTGCTGGCTTTGATATTGATTCCAAAGTGAAGTGGGCAGTGCCATCTTCAAGATGGAAACAGTCATGGAATCAATTAGTGGAGTGAGTGTTCCTAATGTTAGAGAAAATATGTGCCTTTAGGGACCTGTTTTAGATTGTGTGATATCTGTATGTGTCAAGAAGCTGCACCTCCCAGTGAAATGTTTTTGTTGGATGTGTCAGAGATGGAGATTGGCAACTGAGACATTTCTGTTTTATAAATGTCCTGGATATTTATACTTTATAAGGTTTCTGGAGGAATATTCTTTTATAAATCAGTCTGGAAGCTTCTAAAGCAGAGAACATGGCATTTTTTCTCTCACATGGTATAAATAACTGAAGGGGAAACGTAGAGGATGGGCAGACATGGACAAGAGTTAGTTTCTCATTTATAAGTACTTTTTTTATTAAGGTAGTTGAAATCCCAAGTATAATTAGTAATGCTGAATCATTAGTAGCAATACTTGTATAGTATTATATATATATATATATATAGTCATTTTTATTGAGATATAATTATGAAGTAAACAAAATGTATTACTGGTTTCAGAGATGAGGAAACTGAAACTGAAACAAATTAAATGTCTTAACTAAGTCCATACTGTAAGGTAGAAACAGCCCTCCCCACACCGTGTCGGACCCTCCCTTCTCTAAAGCCCAGGCAGTTCAGGAGTGGTTTCTCTCCTGAATTAGTGGCTGGAGAGAATAAAGCCTGGCTGCTCAGGTTACTTTCGCCTACATCAAAGAAACCCACCGTGGAACCACCTATCATGCCAGTTTGAAGTGACCAATTCATAGTCTACCACGTGTCCCAGCGGGCCCTATAAAACCCATGCCCTGCACACCCTCTTCCCTTTTCCTCCTTCCTTCTCCTGGGTGCCCACCTGCACAGACCCCTACCATGAATAAAGATCCCTTGGTTATGTGGAACATGTTGCGTCTGGTTCGGAGCGAACCTTACATTTTACCTTACACATACAACTGCTATGGGGGAAGCCCAGTCTCAGTTCTGGTCCTCAGCTTATTCCCTTGTACCCAACTGGAGGAAATGGAAGTTTCTGGTTAATGTATAAGACAACATCCCTATCCCTTAACTGCAGAAGGTCTGCTCACAGTTCACGCTATTAAATCATCTGAATCATATGAACTACTTTATCATGCACTTTATTTTTTAAAAATATTTTTAGTTGTAGATGGACATAATACATTTATTTTGTTTATTAAGTTTTTGTTTTTTTTTATGTGGTGCTGGGGATCAAACTCAGTGTCTCATACATGCTAGGCAAGCGCTCTACCACTGAGCCACAACCCCAGCCCTCTCATGTACTTTAGATTTATTTTTAGTTTATGAATATGTGTACATGTGTGTGTATGTGGTTTGAGGGGAAGATATACAAAAAAGATGATTAGAATGGGCTTTACATGTGTCAAACAAAGGCGATTATATGTTTTTGGCTTTTTAAATTTTTTTTTATTCTAACGCTTGAGGGAAAAAGAGATCTGGATATGGTGCATGTGATAGTGCACCTGGAGATTGTATCAATCTGTCAAAGACATTGGGCTTGACACCTTAGGACCTGAATCAAAGAGAAGATGAGAAAAATAGGAGAACATTTTTATTAAAAAATAAAGATGAGATGCTGAAGTTTGAAGAATTAGTTGCTGACTTCCAGGCCTATTCTGTTGTTTGCCATTTAAACTATGCATTATTTCTTCAGTATTAATTCATTATTTACTGGGTGATAAATAGCATTGATAATATATAAACAGTATTTTTGAGTAGATAAAAGTTACTTTTAAAAGTAGAATTCACTTTTATAAGAAGTATAGAATAACCTGCCTTTTGGAGATTTGTAATCGTAGTGGAGACAATAGGTCTCTCCTGTTGTCAGCATCAATCCAGGGAAAGTCTTCATAGCATGTTATTTGTGAAATCAGTGACCTTGAAGATGAAAAGTAGGTGACGATATAAAACAAAACACTGAAAATTAGGAGGCATTTACTCTTGAAGGAAAAATAGTAGTGAAGTAATTGAGGAGAATTGGTGATGATCCCTTGTTAAGCTTTCGTAGTAGAAATTTTCTAAATAGTGTCATTGAGGAAGCAAAAGAAAAATTTTAGTACCTGGAAGCTTCCTAAGTGGGAAGAATAAACAACCCAAAGTGTAAAATCTACATAACAGTTGTTCTAATTCCTCCCTCCTCTGTTGACTTTACAGGGCATCCAGCTCCATCCCCTATATGGCGTCAGGCTGCCCAAGGCCTGCTAACTCTTTGCCTAATGCTGTTGATTGGGTTGGTGACCTTGGGGATTATGTGTAAGTATATTTGCATTAAACACAAGAAAGGTGATTAAGTATAACTTGTGAATTATGTAAATTCACTTTACAGACAGGTGCCCACATCCTGAATCCTTTAATAAATTTGCCATCTTATATCTATCCCATTCTCCATGTTGTCAAAACAAATCATTTGGGACATACTTTATTATGGAGATTCTGTCCCAACTCATTATTTTCTCTTGACACACAAAGTAGACTTTTATTTTTATAGTTATTGGTTAGAGCAAAGAGCCTTTTTTACAGATACACATCCACTTACTATCCCAGTGGTAACAAAACAGAATGAGGGGATTATGTTTAAGAAAAGGCACACTGTTTCATTTACCTTGAACACTTAGCAGAAGACTAGCTCACTCTGCTCACCCAGGACCTTTCCAGTGTAGAGAAAACATCTATCTAGTCGGCAGTACAGGCAAGGAGGTGTGCCCTGGTACGCCACACCCAGCAGATAGAATGAGCCATCTCTGCAGAAGAGTGGAAGCTCCGCTCCCCAGCACCATAGACAAAAAGGAATATTTTCTTGATTTTGACCCCTTACTGTAATCTTAGAAAGTTGGTATCGCTCTTATTGTCCATTGAGAGTGGGAATTGAGGACTAAGAAAGTGGAAAAATATCCTGAGAACATGTATTTGTAGGATGTTGGTAAGTATGTGGAATAAAGAGTAGTTATTCGGTAGTGTTGACTTCCAGGGGATTTGAAGTAAAAAATCTGTTATTTGTTCAATGATATTAACATCTGTACTATTTTAATTTTTCTATATATGTAAGATCTCATGAATAATTAGGATTTAGACACATCTATTAGGATGTACAAATAGAAGCTAATTATATACCTTGCTCTTTTGTAAAGAAATATGTTCTAGCAGAGATAACACATTCAGTTGCTCAACACTGTGAGAATTAGAAGTTAATCTTCTTTGAAAATGAATGAACTTGCCATGATACATGTTCATTGACTCACCGTAGAAGTGTGGTTAGCATACTGTGAGATATCCCTTGTCTCAAAAAATTTCATTTCTATTAAAACTATAACTCTTTCTAACAACTCCAAGTAGAAAAAAAAAACTACAAAAATAAGGGGCAAAATTACTGACACCAATTTTGATGAAATATCAGATATGTAATTATTAATTCATTATTTTAATAAAAATATAATGATAGTCAAAATATGAATAAAATTATAAACTATAAACAATTTGGGATTGAAAAGTATCTGACATATTTCTTTGATAAAATTTCAATTATTAGGAGTTACTAATAAATATTAAGCAATAAGAAATGTTTCTGTATCAAGAGAATTATGGATGGCTATTAAGAGAATGGAAGGATATTTGAGTATTTCTCCTGTCGTGTTATGTCTTGGAGTTTTGCAGATGTCTAACAAAATTAACTCCGATTCAGAGAAATTGAATCGACTTCAGAAAATTATCCACCTCCAGCAGGAAAATTTATCTCAGCAACTGAGCAACCACAGGAACTTACCCATGGAGGAAGAATTTCTCAAGTCACAGATATCTAATCTATTGAAGAGACAGGGGCAAATAGCTATCAAACTCTGCAGAGAGCTAATCATTCACACTTCAGGTAACTAGATCTGCTGACCAGTCACATTGAATTAGTTGCTCTGATTTAAGCTAACCACATGTGACACCTCAGAGTATGAGGAGATAGTTAAGTCATTCAATGATGCTTTGAGGATGCCATTCTAAATTTATAGAATATAGGATAAGATATAGATTTATTTAATAGTTTTGAATACAGAAGCAAATATGGGAATCATCTTAGAATATCAATTGGAAACTTCATCCCTTTGTTTTATTAACTATTTGTAGGTGATCCCATTGTTATATGAAATTAAAAGCATAGCTGGAAATTTTGAGGCCAGAAAATCAAACCCTGAAAAGAGAATCTCCAATGCTGTAACCCATAACCAGAGTGACTTCATTTTCAGAGGTTCCTAAAACAGCATGTTTTCAGGATGCTGGCCCTCAGATCCTATTGTTCAATTAAATGATTTAGTTTTCATTGCCTTCTCTAGATACGCCCCAGTCATTGAATTCGTGCTGTTGAGTATAATTTCCTTTTTCAGATCATAAATGTAATCCTTGTCCTAAGACATGGCAGTGGTACCAAAAAAGTTGCTATCATTTCACAATAAATGAAGAGAAAACCTGGAGTAACAGTAGAAAGGACTGCATAGAAAAGAACTCCACACTGCTGAAGATTGACAGCCTGGAAGAAAAGGTATGACTGGAATCTCCTTCCTTGGTTATAGAAATTATCCCATACAATGAAAGGTAAATAAATGAAATTTCTGATTCACATGATATAAATTCAGCAGATTCTGAATAAGAACTAGCAAATGAATTTAGTGAATGCTTCTATCTTATCTGTAACCTAGAATGTGACTTTCTCTTAAAGATTTCCCTCTGTTTTTGCCCTCAGGATTTTCTTAATTCACAGCCATTACCCATGCTTTCTTTTTTTTGGCTGGGATTATCATGGCACCCATCTGATGGAAATTGGCTATGGGAGGATGGCTCAGGTCTCTCTCCATACTTGTAAGTCTGTTGGGGATGGAAAACCAGATTTCCATAGAATCCTGAGAAACTAAGTATGAATTGTAAGAATTATAAATCTAGATTTTAAAAGGACTGCAAAGTACAAAGAAAAGTGTAGTCAATATTGTACAGTGGTGTACCTAATTTCATCTGTGTGACCAAATCAGGGCAAGTCACTAGTCTTTACCTATTAGTTTAAACTTTTTCTTTATTGAATACACACACACACACACACACACACACACACACACATATATGATGCTTAGTATCTTTAGAGAACTTTATAAATACAAACCCTTGAATAGAGCACTGTTACATTCCCATTTTAAAGATAAATATTGTCACAAAGAGATTAAATTAAAGGTGACTCAGCTCAAGTGTGACCAAATCAGGACCTAATGCTTTAGGGACTATGTGTTTAGTCACCTAGTTATTCTGCCCTCCAGCACTTAGAATCCAGAGGATTGTGTTTGTAATAAGAACACACATTGACATACACATTTGGATCAAATAATTGTCAGTCACTTTCTAACAGACAGTAACTTTGAAATAGCTTCATGATAAAGACTTTCCAATTAGGTTATATGGCAAAGTCTTTCATAAATTAAACTAAGCTAAATCTGCTATTGTGAAATTTTGATGAAAACAAACATTTAAAGTACATTTAGGATATAACAATTGAAAATTGCATTTTTTCTAACTATCTAAAGTTATGGAAAAAATAGATGTCTGCCATCTTCTGTACTTACTGTAAGAAAACCTTGGAAAGAGACTGTGTCTCCCAGGACCTGGAAGTCCAGGTGCTGCTTCTGGTCATCAGGCTGGGGCCAGGTAGGCAGCTGTTGGGGAGCAGGGGCGGGCTGATAAGTGTTTGTTCTATTTGCATGGCATGTCACAGATCAAAGTTTCTCCTGAAAAACATTTTAAAAAATGTTTAAGGGAGCACATAGATTTAAAAAGTTTCTTTTAAAGAATACAAAACCAAAAATTTTGATGAACATTCCATATCACAACTACATTTAAATGACACATTGTTTTTGTATTTTAAATGCAATACATAGTATTTCTGTATTAGATAAAACTTAAGATCTCTGGCATCATTCTGGGTGTAGTTTTCTCTCCACGGCCCTCTCCCAACAAGTACCTAATGCATCCAACTCACTCTTATTTTACTCTTTAATGCATGTTGTCAAAGTTTTCTTAAACTGAATTATGCTATTCATTTTCTGTCAAAGATGCTGTGCTTCAGCTCAGACATACCAAACTCCTTGAACAACAACATATCTATTGTTTTCTTCCCAGAGACACGTATTTTCATTCATTTCCCCAAGTTTTGCCATGGCTATTTCTATTCAAATATCAGTCTTTCACTCTCTAATCCCCATTACTAGTCATATTAAATTGACTAGTCTGGTTTCACATAAGCAATAATGGCCAAAAGCATATGTTAAATAATACATTAGCAAAAAAATGACAGCAATTTTTTGGTAACTAGAGTAATCTCAGGCATGCATTGATTAAAATTAATCTGAGGCACTTAGTGCTACTAGACTGAGAATTTCTAGGAGTGGTACCATGTCATCACTTAAACTCAATTCAGCTTTCATTTTGGAATTTATGATGTTTCCCTTCTCCCAAAGAGATTTAAATCATCCTTGGTCCGTCCTCTAACTCCTAATCAAAATATGGAAGCGAGCCCCACAGCAGAGTTCAGAGCCTGCAGATGCTGACCATCTAGGGGTCATGCAGCTCCAGGTAAACCACCAATTCTATTCAGGTTATTGAGTCTGATCTTCATGATTACATAGCCATTTCCTTGGCTCCCGAGGCCTTTGCTGCTCAGTAAGTGTTTAGCTAAGACTCAAATTTAATAAGCCTACCCTGAAGCAAGAAAAGAACATGGTAGTTGTAATGCATGTTATTTGGAAAAAAGCAATACTAATCACATAGAGAATTTAGTTGGTCAAACTTAATTTTATAATATCATTATTTAGGAGTTATCATCAATTTCCTAGCAGAGGAATTGAGAAGTGTTATCAGTCTCATTTTAACCACATCTACATTTTAATTCATTTCTTCCCTTAACCTCAGCCTTATTCTCTTGTTACCCCCCACATATGAGTAAACACAAGTAAAATTAGGTTTTTGCATAGTAAAATGTAATGAAATTTTGTAGAGAATATGATTTTTTCTACTTTTCTTCTTACAGTTCCAAAGTACAATTATTCTTGCACTTCTAATTTAATCTGGACTGAGTGAATTCCATTAGTGGAATTCCATACTAGAGAAGGAAATACAAGTTTTTGACACAGAATTTACGTGTTCTTAGAGAATTCTACTTAGAATCATAATTAACTAGAAGTAAAGAATTTGGATGTGCCAGGTTAGGCATTTTGATACTTTTGGCAGAAGTCTCAGAATATTCATGTTGTTGACCGCAAAGGTAACTAGGAATACTGAATGGTGATCAAATTCCAAATACAATATTTATTACTAATTTTAAATCAATTAATTTTCAGATTTAGTAATAAAGAACTTGCCCAGGTCAATGGATCCAAAGGATGTGCTTATTTTCAAAGAGGAAATATTTATGTTTCTCGCTGTAGTGCTGAGATTTCTTGGATATGTGAGAAGACAGCTGAACTAGTGAAGATTGAAGATTTAGATTAATATGCTTCTTCCAAATTCACCAAGAAATAAGGGACTTGCAATTGCAAGCCCATGTGATGAAGAAAGAAGCTACAGTCATAGAGTCAAAAACAGATTAAAAAGTGACTGTATCTACACTCTCAGGCAAATGAACGTGCTTCCCAAGACATTCTATACTTCATTGTCTGATGCCTTCTGATCTGATGTTCTAAGTATTCAGGTCTTAAAATTATCCTTTGGATCCAGGATAGTACTTGTTCTGTGCTTCTATTATTCTATCTCAGAAGCATCTCACTGAATTTTTTCTCTCTCAAATAAAAGATTCTTTTCTTGCTTTATTATGACATATTTTTATATGTACACTGGTGATATTTAAATATGAATAACCAGAAGGAACATAGGCCAGGACTGGAGCAAGTTCCAGGAAACCCCTGTTGTGAAAGTTACAGGATCATGTGGATGTTTGGGGGATCCCAAGGTAAGGGTCCTGGTAGGTGGGGCAGCAATGTACCAGCTGATTTGGAAATACTTTAGTCTTTTAGCAAATGTTTGCCTGTACTACTGTGTACCATAGCAGCCTTCATATGCATAACCAGTCTTCCTTCATTTTCCTATGAAAATACATCTTATTAATCTTTAAAATTTAGATCATTTATAATCTAGTGATGTAGCATAAGAACTTCATTTTTACAACTTTATCATGTATTCAAATTAATACTATTGAGGTTATTGTTTTCGTAATCTGGGTAGTAATGTTATTAGAAAACTTTAGTCTTTTAAAATTCATGTTTTATTTCCTTCAGAAACATTCTAATAAATTGTTTGAAAACATTAAGATATCAGAATCATTACTTTTTACAACTTTGTTAAAACAGTTTGTCAGTATTGACATACTAGAATCTAAAAGCAAACAACTTCAAGACCTTTTCCAGAACAAAATTGCTGATTGCAGGATATTGTCAAAAGATAGATTTCATCATTTCCTTCATATAATTGCATTGTTATATATAGTCTAAAAACTAAATTAACCTGTGATATTAAGTTTGCTAGAACAGTGATCTAGAATTTACTGGAAAATGGATATGATTCAAGTTCGAACCAGTTGCATTGTGGAATACGTTAATAGTTCTTTGAAATAACTTTATACATACCATCTAGTAGTTTGTAATTCTTTAAAGATTTAAAACTATGAGCTAGTTAATTTTCTATATATAACAAAAGAAACTCTAGAACTAAAGAATAATGTCCAGCATAAATATTTAGTAAGATTTATACACAAAATATATGTAAGCATATATAACTATGATTAAAAAAATGATGTACACTTAAAAATATGTATTTTTAAGTGTATATATTACATATATATTATATATACATATACATATGTAATATATACACTTAAAAATACATATTTTACATAAATATTACATATACATATACATATGTAATATATACACTTAAAAATATATATTTTACATAAATATTACATATACATATACATATGTAATATATACACTTAAAAATATATATTTTACATAAATATTACATATACATATACATATGTAATATATACACTTAAAAATACATATTTTTAAGTGTACATCATTTTTTTAATCATTGTTTAGGTGAACAGAGTTTACGGGTTCTCATCCAGGACTGAAACACAAGCTACATATACATGGTTTAAAAGAGAAATTTTATTCTTTCATTTCTCTTTAGTTGTTTACTGTCACTTCCACTTTCACATAGATAAAATCATTTATTAAAAATCAAAAACTCTGTGCCAGGCTCCCACACATTTGGTTTTCTCTGTTCCCAAGGGAAAGATAATTCCTTGTTACTTTTTTAATTTCTAACCAAAGAATGATGAACTATTTGTAACATAACTGTCTTTGTTATTTTTTTTCCTGTAAAGAGGTTACAGTTTTTCTTCCCCTGGTGTCATGTATTCTTTCGTCCTTATCTCATATGTACTCTGATGTTTATAGTCACTGGAAGAGACTTCTGTGTCTCACCTCCCCCTCACAGTGGCTCTGGGTTTGGATCAGCTACTATTGTTCATCACGCTTGCTTGCAGTCCTGCTGTCTCCATAGCTTCATGCTGTTCCCAGCAGTCTCTGCAGTAGGCAAGGGAATCCAAAGTTCTTTTGTGTGTCCAAACACTTCATCCTTTGTGGCTTTCTCCTAACTTGGCTTATGAGACAGGGTTTGATCCCAGGAACTTCAGTTATCTTTTCTCTGTCTCTCTCTCAATCTCTTCAATCAAAATTCCTGGAAGACGTCTTATACTTCGATATATGGATAAAATGAACTTTAGGAAAATTTGAATCTCCAAGAAGGACCCCAAGTGGCTAAATAGGCCTAAGTTCAAATTAGAATCTTGTAACCAATTGCTGAGTTGAGAGTCACACATGCACTCTTCCTGGAAGAAGCATAAATTAAAATTTGGTGGCCCTTGCCCAAGCCTGCTATTATCCCAGCTGCCAAGATAAATAGCTCCTAGAAAGTCCCATTTTGCCACCTGGCTTGACCAATGAGCTCTGACCTGCAATCAATCAGGACAGAGCAGGTTGCAGGTTGACATCCTTTGTTTGCATAGAGGACCAGAGTGGGAACCCAGAGCTGCACTTCTTCTATATAAGCCAGCTTCTTGGTTCCCTTGGGGTGCATTTTTATTTTGTACTAAAGGTTATAACTCCCCACTTTGCAAACTGTTGTTTGTTTTTAAATAGAGGGCAAACTTGTTGTTTTTAAACTGGAGGGCAAAACTGCTGGCCATTAATGCTTAGACTGTTTCTTCACTGATGTTTAACATGTTAAAAGTTTATGAGCAATTTTAGGTATATTTTAGTTAATCTTTGTCTGTTTACCATAAATTCTTTCCTTCTGCCTTGGGTTTCAGGGATTCTCCTATTTTGCTGCAGCCTAAAATGTATCTGTCTGTAAGTCTCTAATAAATTGCACTTTGTGCAATCTTGTGTCTGTCAGTTTCTGTTTTTGATTTCATGGCACTCTCCAACTTTAGTGGTAGATTCTTGTACAATGGACTTTTCCCTGAATCAATTGTACAGTCCAAGTTAGGTCAGGACAAGTAACAATTTGAACAGAAGTAATGACAGTTCTCAGCAATTTCTTTGCTGTAAACTTGGGCAACAATGCCTTACTTAGGAAATCGATTGAAATTGTCAGGATATCAAGTTTTGGAAATAATTCTCATTTTTGCTGCATTTTAAAATTATATTGGGAAGCTGTAAATAAATTCTAATGTCTGAGATTGTTTCATATGTTAAGATTCTGACTTAATCAAAATATGACTGGATCATTAAAAAAATTAGTTTACCATATGATGATAATATGCAACTACAATTAAAAAATAATGGTACTGAGGTCAGGTCAGTGCAATATCAGTAAAATAGCCAAACCTCTGTTACATATCAAGAAAGCAGGTAAAGCAGTTCCATTGGTAAGAATTCCATGTGACTGACAGGATAAGAAGACTGTTATCTGAATCTGGGGCTAATGGTATATTCCAGACTGCATATAAGCATGCTCATTTGTGTTTGTATATATTTGTATGTGCATAGAGAAAGGTGTGGATATATCACTGATACTATTTTACTTGGGATAAGTATGATGGGAGAAAACCCAGACAAAAAGGGGAGATAATAAACTTTTTTTGAATTGAGAATCCATGTTGAATCTAAGGATTGAAAGTGAGAGCCAGGTGATCAGAATTAACAAGGTGATCCTGAACAAACAAATGTAAACTCTTCTTCTTTAGTTACATTTATCTTACTGAGCATTTTAAAAAGTGTATATATATATATTCAAAATATATCTTGGTTTTAAAGCATTGAGAAATGCCTCAGCCTTTTTTGGTACTGGTATAAATTGATACTTAAGACAATTAATTTGTGCGTGTGTGTGTGTGTGTGTGTGTGTATTACTAGGAATCAAACACAGGGCCTGTGTATGCTAGGTAAATGTTTTTCCACTGTGCTACACTCTAACCATAATTTTTGAGATGAAACAGTCATGGGTTATGTTCTTATTGTCAATTTAAGAGCTGTGTGTTAGACAATGTCTCCATCCATTTTGTGCTATTAAAACAGAATATGGAGACTCAATATAAGCAGTAATGTATTTGCTCATAGTTCTGGAGGCTGGAAAGTCTAACATGAGGTAACTGGCAGGTGTGGTGACTAGTGAGGTCTATCTCTTCTTTCAAGATGGCAATTCACATGCTATGTCCTTAATAAGGAAAGTTGGATGTTCTCACATGGCAGAAGACAGAAGGGCCAAGAGGCAAAAAATGGCTAAACTTGCCCTATTTTGACAGCATTAATCCTATGGAGAGCCCTCACAGTCTCACAGTATCTTAAAGATCCCAATTCTTAATACTGCTACACTGGTAATTAAATTTCAACATGAATCTGAAATTAAATA
Organism: Geosciurus inauris; assembly: GCA_004024805.1. Taxonomy (NCBI): domain Eukaryota; kingdom Metazoa; phylum Chordata; class Mammalia; order Rodentia; family Sciuridae; genus Geosciurus; species Geosciurus inauris. The sequence goes on along the minus strand of PVHX01015002.1, from coordinate 10,750 downwards.
AACACTGAAATTATAGCAGATTTTTAAAATCTCTCATCTCTAAAATATCTAGAAAAATATTTAATACAGAAAGTAAATGATATATGGAATAAAAATTACAAAGCACTGAAGTAGCAATTGAAGAGGACACACACAAAGAAGAAAAGGAAGGGAGGAGTATGAAGGACATACCATGTTTCTGGATTGGAAGTATCAATTTTTAAAATGTCCATGCTACTCAAAACTCAGATTCAATGCAGCTTCTATCAAATAACCTAAGACATTCTTCACAGAACCAGAAAAAAAGAAAAGAAACAACTCCATATATTTGTATGGAACCATAAAAGACCTTGAATATTCAAAGCAATCCCTGACAAGAAAACAAAAGTGGGGCTATTTAACAATAAATACCTTGCTTCAAAATGTTCTATGAACCTCCAGTAACCAAACAGCATGATATTTTCATAAAGACAAACATATAGACAAAGGGAATAGAGCAGAGAACCAAGAAATAAATCTACATAGTTCTAGACAACTTATTTTTGACAAAGGCAGCAAAAGAAGGAATCTCTTGAATAAACAGTGCTAGGGAAACTAAATATGTGTCTGAAGAAGAATAAAACTAGACTTCTGTCCCATATCATATCAAAAATCAAGTAAAAATAAAGATGTAAATATAAAAATGGAAACCATGAAATTACTATTAGTAAACATAAGGAAATACTTCAGGAATTTGGTCTGGAAAAAATTTTTTTGGATATAACCTCAAAAACATAGGCAACAAAAACAAACATTGACAGATGGGTTAAAGCTCTGTAAAGAAAAAAATAAAGTTAACAGAGTGAAAAGACAACCAGCAGAGTGGGAGAAAATATTTGCAAACTATTTGTTTGACAAAGGATTAGTATCCAGAATATATAAAGAACTCAAACAACTCAACATAAAAACAAATAATCTGATTAAAAATGTACAAACAGCCTTGATGGATATTTTGGGAAAGAACATGTGCAAATGGCAACAAGTTTATGAAAAAATGATCAACTTCATTAACCATCGGGAAAGTGAAACCACAATGAGATATCATCCCACCCCATTTATAATGGCTTTAATGAAAAAGACAATAACAAATGTTGATGAGAACACAGAGAAAGGACAAACCTTACAGACTGTTGGTGGAGTTGTACATCAGTGTAGTCATTATGAAAAACAATATGGAATTATCCCCCAAAAGGAGAAATAGAGATGCTTTATGATCCAGCAGTCACACTCTTGGGTATGTATCCAAAGGAAAGACATCAAAGTTTTGAAGAAACATCTGTACTCCAATGTTTATTGCGGTCCTATTTACAATAGTCAACATATAGAATAAACCTAGGTATCCATTTACAGATGAATAGATTAAAAAATACACACATTTATAGACACAATGAAATATTATTCAGCCTAAAAAAGGAATGAAATTCTGTCATTTGCAGTAGCATGCATGGCAATGGAGGACATCATGTTCAATGAAATCAGGTACAGAAAAGACAGATCCCACATGTTTTATATGTGTAAGCTAAAAAGTTTATCTGATAGAATTAAAGAGTAATTAAAGAGTAGAATAGTGACTACTAGCACCTGGGAAGAACATGGGAGAAAGAATAGAGAAAGCATCATTAAAGTGAACATAAATATAATTGAATAGGAGGAATATTTTAATATTCAATAGTATATTGGGATAGCTATGGCTGACAATAATTAATTATATATTTTAAAAGAGCTAGCAGAGACAATCATAAAAATTCCCATTACAAAAAAAATGATGAATGTCTAAGGGGATGAATATGCTAGTTACTCTGATGAGATCATTATACATTATACAATGTATTAAAATGTCACATGGTGCCCCATAATCATGTATAATCACAACAATATAAATTACAAATAAAAAGCAGCATTTAAGTCTGCTTCATAAACAATAGAAGGTAACAAAATAACATCTATTTCCTGAGATATTTGTGAAAGAAAAAAAGATACATGGGGGCGGAGGATAAGATGCATGTAGTACAGCAAATGCCCAATTAGATTTAGTCATTATTTCTATCTCTCGCTTCCTCTTTTTTTTTTTTTTTCTCTTTGTGGCGCTGGGGATTGAATCCAGGGCCTTGTGCATGTAAGACAAGCATTCTACCAACTGAGCCATATCCTCAGTCCTCCTGCCTCCTTGAGTAACAGATTCCTAAGGCCTGTCCAGTCCTGTGCACACTGTTGTGTGTAATGCTCCCTTGAGTCTCACCACCAGTATTCTTGTTCTTGTACAGGGACGCTGAATGTCAACTTCTATATTGACCGTTCATCTTAGGAAAATTATCTCAGTATAACTGAAAGGCAGCATTTTTAATACAAATATAATGAAAACTGTTTCGTGCAGTAAAGTGCCAGCACATCAGGGAAGAAAGAGCAGGAAGCAACAGTGGAGACTGTATGTGGATGTTAACTCTAGGTATCTACCTCAGATGGGCACTATTGCCCATGGATTATTTTAAATCTTTCTGTACCTTCTGTAATATGGAAGCCAAACATGAGATGGGGAAGGATAGGGTCCAGGCCTTTTCATCTTTTTGGTTGTTGATCAATCATCACTGGAAATTGTAGGGAATCAATAACTTTTGTAGTTGCCAAATAAAAAAGGCCATCATTTTTAGCTTACTAGCTTTCTTTGTTTTAGAGAGAACCTGTTTCCAAGAAGATTTGTTCTCTGTGGATGAGCTAAACATTGGAAATCCCTTCTACTTTTTTGGTCTTGATTCAATTTTTCAATCTACTAATGTTTTCCTAAATACAGGCAGTGAGCTTTCCTTAATTAACTCTGTATATATTAGCTCTGTATATATTGACACACACATATACACACGTACACAAATACACTCAGAAACAGGTATATTGTTTTATATTAGTGAACTACTCTTATATTCTTATATCTATTCTCTGCTATTAGCTCTTAGGTATAATTTAATTGGTCCAATTATTTCAATGGCAGTTCACTTTAAAGAAAATAGGAAAATGGTGTTTACTAGAGTGTATGGTAATACATAAGGAGAATGTTAGATACAAAGTTTTTAAGGTTTTAAGAACATAGCAGGACTTGCTGGAGGTGTGTCCTAAGACAGAGGCAGTGTTGTGAAGTGGAAATAAAATTGGTCCTTGTCCAATTGGTTTGGTTCCTCTTTCTTCTAGAGAATAGCTTTGTGGAGGCAGCAAATAATCTACCCTTTTAAATATTAATGAATGTGGTGTTCTCTGGGGGTGTAGCATCATCATACTAGGGTTTTGTGTATAAGGTAGATTCGTGAAGTATACCATAGCTGAAGTATGGTAGAACTTGAAAAGGAATTTCCATATACCTGGTAGCAAGAACTTTATTTTTGAAAGTGTAGAATTTTCTTCACTTGGGGATGAAGAATATCAATCTCCAAAACAGCAAGAGCACTACTAGTTTCACTTCAAACATTCATTTCCTTTCTTTTAACTATGCTGAAATCTTTCATTTTTTTTCCTTTGGTGATTTCAATATAGTTTCCCATTTTTACATAAATCTGTAAAGTTCTCTTTATTTTCTAAATGACATTTTTAGAATTATAGCCAAAGGCAAAATAAAATGCATTAAAACTCATTTCACATATGTGAGTATATGTTTAAATATGCACATATTCATAGATATCAAAATGCCAGCTGGGCACAGTGGTGCAGAGGGAGATTTAACATGCACAGAAGAGGATGCAACATGGATATCAATCATGATATAATAAGTGCTATAATCTCAGAACTTTGGAAGGCTGAGACAGGAGAATCTCGAGTTCAAAGCCAGCCTCACTGAAGGCGAAGTGCTAAGCAACTCAGTGACACCCTGTCTCTAAATAAAACACAAAAACTAGGGCTGCAGATATGGCTAAGTGGTCTAGTACCCCTGAGTTCAATCTGCAGTACCAAAAAAAATGCCCCTAATCTTTTAGGTGGTATTAAAATAAAAAGAATTTATGTTCCTTTTGGAGATTCAGGAATAAGAGACTAAATAAATGGTTTAAACTTTTTTTAACTTTCTTTTTTTTTTCTCATCCATTCACTTATTTTTGGTACCACCTTTTCTACTGAATAAATTTAAATTGAATAAGTAATAATTAGAACTAATGAATAAACTGGGGAAATTGGGAATACTTTATTTATTTGTAAACTGAGCATTATTTTCAATAACATAAAAGACCACTTTAGAGTTGAACCATGCTGGTACATACGGTAAGCCATTTTCACTGGCCAAGCAGATAGTTTCTGTGTTTATTCTGAATAAACAACTTATGATTCTAAACCACTTTTCAGAATCATAGAGTCTATTGACGTTTAATCAATTTAGTTATATTGAGTGGGCACTTCTAATTTAAGATCATTTTGTAGCTACCTAATGATACAGGGAAACATGATCTATGAAAAGATACTTTTGACTGAAGGATCATAAGAATATCATGGTCAGGGTTTCTGTAGCATTGATATCCATGTTGCATCATCTTCTGTGCATATTAGATCTCCCTCTGCCTCTCTTTTAAGAACACATATGGTTAGATGAAAGGCCAACCTGGTTTATCCAGGATAATCTTCCCTTGTCAAGATCCTCTACTGAATCGCATCTGCAAAGACCCCTTTTCCTTATAAACTGATATGTGTAGGTTCCATGAATTGGGCATTGATGTCTTTGGATTGTCATTTTCATTCTACTGCAAACGAGAAGGAGAAAAATGCCAAGTAGGCATGTTCATCTGACCTCCAAATTGAGACTAGAAAGAAGGACCATTTGGAGAAGGCTGTAGAATCCACCCCTTTTTGTGGAAACCAGTCTCTACATGGAAACTTTTTCCTCTGTGGAAGCAATCGCCTCTGTGGAGCACTACTTCTCTTCATCAATCATTGTCTTTACGGAATCACTGCTTCTATGTAAAGTGCTTCTTCACAGAACCACTACAGTGTATCCATTGATAGAGCCAAGACTACTGCCCACTGGCAGGTAAGAAGTCAACAGGATGAGCTGGTGTGGGGCAGAAGGATGTAGATGATGCTCTGAGGCCTAACAGGTACAACAGCACCTACCTATGATCCTGCTTGATTGTAGCACTCTTTTGAGAATAAAGACCTCTACTTTAATTTTGTCTTCCAGTTATTTCAAGAGTTCCCTTCACTGGCCAACTCTGATCAGGAACCAAATAGGAAAAAAGATTCTAGGAAACATACTTTACAGTCTTAGGGCTTTTTTACTAATTTGACCATGGGCAAGCTAGTGCATTCCACATTTCTGTCAATACAGTATTGCCAGCATTTAATTTAAGCCACTTTGGAGAGTATAGTGATAATTTATTATACTTTTAAAAATTTATTTTAATTTACATATAATAATTGTATATACTAATGAGGTATGTCATGATTTTATATATGCGTGTAAATATATATACATATTAATATGTAGTATATATATGTATATACTAACAAGATATGGCATGGCAATATGAGGCAAAAGAAGAAAGTCTGAAGATTTAAGTATTAGGAGAGATGTGGAAATTTAGTTACATCATTTATATGCAACTTGTGTGATCAAGGTGATGCATGCTGCCTCATTTTCAGGATATTAGCTGAAGCAAAATAATTGCATTAACTATATTCTTCCATCTGGAACTTCACTCATTAATACACTTTCAATCTTCACCGAATTGGCTATCTTCTCACATATAATTTTATTTGGATAAGAGCAGAGAGTGTAATAAACATTTGATCTATATATTAATCCACAATACATATTATCTAAGTCACTTATGTTTCTTTTAAACCTGAAAAAGCAAAAAGAAAAGGAAATTATGCTTGGCAATTCAGATATTTGAAACACTTTCACAACCGAGAAAATGAGTTTTACAATATGACATTACTACCCATAGGTCAGCTTTGTCTCAGGTAAGTCTAAGGTAACGTTCAGAGTATCAAGATTGTCCAAGTTAACTGTTTAATTGACACATATACAATATGAAACACTGCTTTCTTTCTTTCTGCCTTTTCTACTTTCCCACATCTGGAATATTTGCTGTCATTTAATTCCAGAATTAGCACCCCCTTCACATCTAATGTGATTTAAAATAATGCTATTCTATAAGATTCTCTAGTTTAACTAGCCCAGTAGTAAATCTTTTCTCAAGTGTTCTTCATAATCATCACAACCAGAAATTAACCTAACTTATGATACCTGAAGATCAACATCATCTCCAAGTGACATTTACTTCTAGCCAGTTTTAGAGATATTACCCTGAAGTTCCAACTAATTAACAACTCATAAACACTAGCTTAGTGATTGAGGATGATGCATGAAACACATATTTGTAAATTAAAAACATTATATTTGGAATAGATGTAGCACTGAGTCAATAAATAATTCGATGGGTCAATAAATAATGACCATCAAATAAGTTTATTGATTAATTTTTCAAGAATGAAATTTTGAGATAAGAGTCATATGATTTTATCAATCAATGCAGAGGAGGCATTTGACAAAATACATTACCCTTTTATGTTCAAAACACTAGAAAAACTTGGGATAGTAGGAACATACTTCAACTTTGTAAAAGCTATCTATGCTAAACCCAAAGCCAACGTTATGCTAAATGGAGAAAAATTGGAAGCATTCCCTCTGAAAACAGGAACAAGACAGGGATGCCCTCTCTCAGCACTGCTATTCAACATAGTTCTTGAAACACTAGCCAGAGCGATTAGACAGATGAAAGAAATTAAAGGGATACGAATAAGAAAAGAAGAACTCAAACTATCATTATTTGCAGATGACATGATTCTATACTTAGAGGATCCAAAAAATTCTACCAGAAAACTTTTAGAACTAATAAATGAATTCAGCAAAGTAGCAGGATATAAAATCAACACCCACAAATCAATTGCATTTCTATACATCAGTAATAAACTCTCTGAAAGAGAAATTAGGAAAACTATCCCATTCACAATAGCTTCAAAAAAAAAATACTTGGGAATCAATTTAACAAGCTGTGAAAGACATGTACAATGCAAACTACAAGACACTGAAGAAAGAAATTGAAGACCTTAAAGATGGAAAATCTCCCATGCTCCTGGATAGGCAGAATCAATATTGTCCAAATGGCCATACTACGCAAAGCGCTATATAGATTCAATGCAATCCCAATTAAAATCCCAACATCATTCCTTATAGAAATAGAAAAGGCAATCATGAAATTCATTTGGAAGAATAAGAGACCCAGAATAGCCAAAGCAATCCTTAGCAAGAAGAGTGAAGCAGGAGGCATCACAATACCTGACCTCAGACTATACCACAAAAATGGCATGGTACTGGCACCAAAATAGACATGTAGACCAATGGTATAGAATAGAAGACACAGAGACGAACCCACTTACATACAGTTTCCTTATACTAGAGAAAGGAGCCAAACACGTACACTGGAGAAAAGATAGCCTGTTCAACAAATGGTGCTGGGAAAACTGGAAATCCATGTGCAGCAAAATGAAACTGAACCCCTATCTCTCACCATGCACACAATTCAACTCAAAGTGGATCAAGGACCTGGGAATCAGACCAGAGACCCAATGCCTAATAGAAGAAAAAATAGGCCCAAATCTTCATCATGTCAGATTAGGACCATGCTTCCTTAACAAGACTCCTATAGCACAACAAGTAAAATCAAGAATCAACAAATGGGATGGATTCAAACTAAAAAGCTTCTTCTCAGCAAAAGAAATAATCAATGAAGTGAACAGAGAGCTGACATTCTGGGAACAAATCTTTGCCACACACACATCCAATAGAGCACTAGTCTCTAGAATATATAAAGAACTCAAAAACTTAACACCATAAAAACAAACAACTCAATCAATAAATGGGCCAAGGAGCTGAACAGAAACTTCACAGAAGGTATACAATCAATCAATAGACATATGAAAAAATGTTCAACATCTCTAGCAATCAGAGATGCAAACCAAAAGATTTCATCTCATGCGAGTCAGAACAGCAATTATCAAGAATACAAACAACAGTAAGTGTTGGCGAGGTTGTGGGGAAAAAGGCACGCTCATACATTGCTAGTGGAACTCCAAATTGGTACAACTAATCTGGAAAGCAGTATGGAGATTCCTTAGAAAACTTGGAATGGGACCACCATTTGAGCCTGCTATCCTACTCCTGGGTCTATACCCAGGAGACTTAAAAACAGCATACTACAGCGCTGCAGCCACATCAATGTTTATAGCAGCTCAATTCACAATAGCTAAACTGTGGAACCAACCTAGATGCCCTTCAACAGATGAATGGATAAAGAAATTGTAGTATATATACACAATGGAATATTACTCAGCAATAAGAGAGAATAAAATTATGACATTTGCAGGTAAATGGATGGAGTTGGAGAATATCATGCTAAGTGAAGTAAGCCAATCTCAGAAAATCAAATGCTGAATGTACTCATTGATAAGTGGATGCTGATCCATAATGGGGAGAAGGACACAGGAATAATGGAGGAACTCTGTTCACAGGAGTGTAAGGGGGAAGAGGACATGGGGACAGTAAAGGTGGTGGAATATAATAGCCATCATAGCCCTAGCTTTATGTATGGCTGCATGTATGTTGTGATTCTATATCACTTACAACCAGAGAAATGAAATATTATCCTCCGTCTATGTACAATGAATCAAATTGCACTCTGATATCATGTAAACCTAAATAGAAGAAATAAATAAATTAAAATATAAAAAAAAGTGAAATTTTGTTTGTGGTGAGAAATTACAGGTGTTAATCATCACCCCTTCCAAATATAAGCCCCAAGATAACATCAAAAACAAAAACAAGAGAGAAGATGGCAGATCAGAGGAAGGGTGCACTTTCCAGCAGTTTCTCAGCTCCAGACTTACAAAGTAGGAAGACTGTTCCTTAGCAAGATAGGCAACTAAGGGCACTTACTGAAATTCAACACTGGGTGATCAAAGAAACCATAGAGACACAGAAAAGCAGAAACTTTGAATATAAGAAGCAATATATTAGAGACATGCCAGCTTGCTGGTGCCAGTGATGGTGGTGGTGGCTGGGGTGGCTGGGGTAGCTGAGGGGAGGGAAAACACAGGCACATTAAAAAAGATGAAAGTCTTATACATGAAAGTCTCTCTCTATATATCTCTGTCTCTGTCTCTGTCTCTGTCTCTCTCTACACAAACACACACACACACACACACACACACACACATATATGTAAAAGTCTGTGTATATAGACTTGAGGGAACCTATAGAATGGAGAGGGAGGCTGATCCCAATGGACCCAGAGTTGGTGGGGGAAGTTGTTGAGCAAACAGCAATCAAAGTTGCCAGGACAACGGGCAGAGACTCTGGGAGGAACCCAGGTAACCGGCCAGCAAGAACCATTAATAAATGGCCAAGTAGCAGCGAGTGGAGGCAGGAAATCTGGAACTCATAAAAGAAGTTACCCATCTGACTGAGCAGTTGCCTACTGTGGGGCCTCAGTAACTAATATACAAATCTCTTTGTGCCTAAGGCAATCCATACTTAGGGGATATCAAGGAGAGAGCGCTCTCTTGGTTGCTGGTGTCCCAAATGAGCTGTTGGTAAGATGTCAGTAACCGACCAGAAATGAGCATCTGCACTCCTGATCTGATCCTGGGTAATTCACATCCATAGTGGTGAATGCGAGACTTATGAATGTTTAGACTCTGCACCTTAAAAGTGTAATATACAGAGGCCCTTGTATATTAGATGTCCAGCAGAAATAAGCGTCTTCAGCAACAGGGGGTGTGGATCAAATCTCAAATACTCATGGCTCAGTTTCAAAGGTTGGCCAAGACTAAGTCCTAACTACTGGAATTTCCAGTTTAGAACAGCACCAGCCTTGCTACTAGCGGACACCCCTTGTTGGGACTCCCCAGTCTATCCAATCCAGTACTGGGAGATGGGAAGCTGATAGCTACACAACCAGCTTTGGCTCCTGGTCACAATGACTGGCAGCTTGATGAACCCAAAGATGTTAGACTACACAACCCACGCCATTGACCCAAGGGTTACAGAGGCCAAAAATAAATACAAAGACTGGTACATCAACACAGGCAACAAAAATCCATCCTTGCCAACATTTTTGACCACCACAGTGGGAAAAAGCCCTTTATTTCTCATTAAGAATTTTTATCCTTTGTTCTATCCCATTATTTTTTAAATTTTTAATCTTATTTTATTTTTTACTTTTTTTTATTCTGCCTGATTCTGTGTGCATGCGTGTGTTCCCACTGCACAAAGGTGTGTGTGTATATGTATTCACATCATTTTACTTTCATTTCAATTGCTTTCTTTTTTACCTGATTATTATTTAGCTTTGGACTGATTTTGGTGAGGTAAAATTATATGTGGGTTTGAGTTGTTTTGATCTTTCATTTGTTTGTTTGTTTATATCTTGGTTTTTGTTCCTACTATTTCCCCTTCTGCACATTCTTCCCCTGCTAATAGCCAAATCTTCCTGTTCCCTCTTCGTCTCTTTCATTTTGTTACTTTTTGTTATTTTTTCTGTATCTTTATAGCCATTATCTGCTACTCATCTCCTGCTTCTCCTCTGTTCACTTTTTAAATATTTTGAATTTCTCTTGCCTTCCTACCTTATTTTCTCTTTACTTAAGCAACTCTAATTCCACTGTTTGAATTATAAAGTTTATGTAATTCCTACCCCATAAT
>PVHX01015001.1:0-48340 GCA_004024805.1 Geosciurus inauris | reverse complement strand
TCCTCATCTCTAACTCGCCACCTACACACCCACTCCTGGGGACAGATCACCCCGTTCCCCGCTGGAGTCGGCCCAGGTCCCATGGGTGCTACAGGGCTTGCTTCTCCATCAGGCGCTTTTCCTGGGCTGACAGGTGGACCTGGCTGTTCTTCAGGACCTGCTTCCAGGTCAGCCCGGTGCTGCTGTCTCAGAGCTGTACTGTCCCCAGGCCAGGCCCCTGTGGTATGGTGGCTGGTGGGAGCCGTCTGGCCTCCTGAAAGGTGGACAGTGTCCTGGGGCCAGAGGGCAGACTCTCCTGTCTGCATCTGCACAGTGAGTTCCTGGGTGCTCCTCACTGATGGCTGGGTGCAGGGACAGAAGAGGGAGGAAGCAGCCTTTCCCCAGGTGTTTTGTCCTGGAGCCTTTAAGAGCCCTCTCCAGACTGCACTCTGAGAACAGGAGCCTCATCTGCCTTGCGCTCCCAGGTGTCTCCAGTGCTCTGGGACTCAGGGACAAGTGACAGAACGGCCAGTAGAGGAGCCTCAGCAGGTGCTCCAGGGTGCTGGGTGGCCTTGGGCACACAGGGTGACAGCTTGTGAGGCTTCTGGGCCCATCTCCACACGTCTAGGGGTCAGGATGCCACTCCTTGTTTAGAGTGGACCCACAGAGACCAGGAATAAAGGGCCCTCGGGTCCCTCGGGAGCTGCTGGTCTTATTCCGGATGCGGTGTAACCAGCAGTAGGAGCCGATGCCCCCGTGCCTCAGATTCAAGGCCCCTCATCGGTAGTGCTGGAGACACAGGAGATGGTAGGGTTCTCACAATGGTGAGTCCTCCCACCTCAGGAAAGGGCCAACCCCGGACCCCCAAGATGTCGGAGCCCAAAAGCCCGCACCTGAGGGTGCCCTGCGTTCCGCCCTGGTTGAGCCCTGAGCGGGCCCTGAGCGTGCTGCAGAGGCCGGGTGGCTCAGTGGAGACCTGGGAAAGGCGCTCCCTGCGGGAGGCTCGAAGGCTGTTCCTAAGGAAGTAGCTCGCAGGGTTTAGAGGTCCTTCCTGAGCCATTAGAGGTCCAGAGCCACTGTGGCCCTTGGGATCATCCCCACCTGGCTTTGTCGGGGGCAGACCCAGGCAGGGGACTGAGAGGCCTGCTGTGCCCAGCCAGGAAGCAGCAGGGTCCCCATGGGCTGCCTCAGCTCATGGCTCTTTGTCACCAGGTGTCGACCATTACCTGCAGCAGGGGCTGGTCGGCTTTGTGTCAGAGGCCAGGTAATAAGCATTTAGGCATTACAGGCCAAGATGAAATCTAGGATTTATGAAGATACTTATATAACAAGAGAAAACAAATTCCACTATATATATATATATATATATATTTGGAACTGAGGATTGAACTCAGGGGCACTCGACCACCAAGTCACATCCCCAGCCCTATTTTGTGTTTTATGTAGAGACAGGGTCTCACTGAGTTGCTTAGCGCCTCGCCATTGCTGAGGCTGGCTTTGAACTCGCGATTCTCCTGCCTCAGCCTCCCTAAGTGCTGGGATTACAAGTGTGCACCACGGCATCTGGCTAAATTCCACAATATTTTTGTTAGCAAAATTCAAATTATAACATTGAGTACAATTTTTAAATGTAGGTCTACTAATAGGAATGGAATTACTTGTGCAGGGATAACATTTTGCTTATTTGGGGTTCAGAGTTGGTTTTTCCTGCCATCAAAATCATCTGCAAATACTCCCTTGTTAATGGTCTTCAGTGAGATTTTACGTTTTGTCTTAGAGAATGTCTTTTCACACTGATGGCTACCACCAAATGAGGATATCAGTCCACGAGCAGATCATTTCCTTTTGTTGTTGTTTCTCATTTGTTCGTTTTAGTCATACATGATAGTAGAACGTATTTTGACAAGCAGACCATTTCAATGGAGCACGTGAATCGCTGGGGAGCAGCGTGCGAGAGTTCTGCTAAGACTGTTCTCTTGATATTTGCTCTTCAGTGTTTTATTATATTGCAGATGAATCACTTCTAGCTGAAGTTTAGGGGGATGCTTCTCAATTTTATAGTTACATGGCTTTTTAAAAAATTTATTTATTCTAATTAGGTATACATGACATCAGAATGCATTTTGATTTATTGTGCACAAATGAAGCACAACTTTTCATTTCTCTGGTTGTACATGATGTAGAATCACATCATATATGCATGCATATACCTAGGGCATTGATGTCCACCTCATTCCACCATCTTTCCTGCCCCCATGTCCCCTTTCCTCCCTCCCCTTTGACCAAAGTTCCTCCATTCTTCCCATGACCGCCCCCGACCCCACTATGGATCAGCATCCACTTATCAGAGAGAACATTCAGTCTTTGGTTTTTTGGGATTGGTTTACTTCATTTAGCATGATGTTCTCCAACTCCATCCATTTACCTGCAAATGCCATTTGCAATTTTATTCTCTTTTAATGCTGAGTAATATTCCGTTATGTATATATACTATGGTTTCTTTATCTATTCATCTATTGAAGGGCATCTAGGTTGGTTCCACAGTTTAGCTATTGTGAACTGAGCTGCTATAAACATTGGCTGTATCACTGTATGCTGTTTTGTTTTTTTTTTTAATTTTTTTTCAGTTGATGGATCTTTATTCATTTATTATTTATATGTGGTGCTGAGGGTCAAACCCAGTGCCTCATGCATGCTAGGCAAGTGCTCTACCACTGAGCTATAGCCCCAGCCCCTGTATGCTGTTTTTAAGTCCTTTGGGTATAGACCGAGAAGTGGGATAGCTGGGTCAAATGGTTGTTCCATTCTAAGTTTTCTAAGGAATCTCCATACTGCTTTCCAGATTGGTTGCACTAATTTGCAGTCCCACCAGCAACGTATGAGTGTGCCTTTTCCCCCACATCCTTGCCAACACTTATTGTTGTTTGTATTCTTGATAACTGCCATTCTGACTGGCATGAGATGAGATCTGAGTAGTTTTGCTTTGCATTTCTCTAATTGCTAGAGATGTTGAACATTTTTTCATATATTTGTTGATCGATTGTATTTCTTCTTCTGAGAAGTGTCTGTTCAACTCCTTAGCCCATTTATTGATTGGGTTGTTTGGTTTTTTGGTGTTAAGTTTTTTGAGTTCTTTATATATCCTGGAGATCAGTGCTCTATCTGATGTGCGTGTGTGGCAAAAATTTGCTCCCAGAATGTAGGCTGTCTGTTCACCTCATTGATTGTTTCTTTTGCTGAGAAGAAACTTTTTAGTTTGAATCCATCCCATTTATTGATTCTTGATTTTATTTCTTGCACTTAGGAGTCTTGTTGAAATTGGGGCCTAATCCCATGTGATGAAGATTTGGACCTACTTTTTCCTCCATTAGGCGCAGGGTCTCTGGTCTAATTCCCAGGTCCTTGATCCACTTTGAGTTGAATTTTGTGCATGGTGAGAGATGGGGGTTTAGTTTCAGTTAAGTGGCTTTTTTAATATGAGAATTCTCTTTGAAATTGCATTAAGCTGAAGAACACTGCTAGAACTGTGGTTTGAGTCCAAAAAAAGTACAGATTTTGTGGGAATGGAAATCTGATTTGTTTTATCCTAACAGTCCAGGAATTGCATAAAGCATCTTGACATTACTTAGGATTCAGATACTCTTCATTTCCTTGAAATGACTGCCACAGTGTAAGTTCTGAAGTTACATGGTATTTTGCCTTAGAATTTAAGTTAGCCTCATAAAGAAACCTCAGCTCTAGCAAAAACTAATTCCCCAAACCATTCATTGTTCAGTAACAGTGGTTTCTTTAGACAATTCTTGTTATATATTTTTGGTACAGGAGATTGAGCCCAGGGACACTCTACCACTGAGCTGCATTCCCAGCCCTTATTATTTTTTTTTTTATTTTGAGACGATGTCTTGCCAAGTTGCTTAGGCTGACCTTCAACTTATAATCCTCCTGCCTCAGCCTCCCAACTCACCCTCCCAAGTCCCAGAGATCACAGATGTGTGCCACTGACAATTTTTGTTCAGAAAAGGTTCAGTATAGATCTAGAATAGTCACACCAAACTTTGCCACAGCCACACTCTTAAGCTTCTGTGTCATAGGACAGGTTGGATATTCAGCCTCCATTTCTGACGGAAGTTCACAGAACTGACTATGCAAGCAAATGAGGATCACCGTTGGCGCTTCTGGCTCAGTCACATAACAGATTCAAGTGCTCTCTGCGCAGTCCCTGCCTGCTAGTGGACAGTGTATGAGCACAGACGAGGAGCACCTGACGTTCCTGTTTCCACCGCCTTTGCAGCCATGCCACAGCCTTTCCAGGTTTTTTTTACTATCAATTAGGAAACATTGTAGTGGAGTCCACTCCAGGTTGTGCTAAACTAGTGTTTTGGAAACTCCTTTGAAAAAGGTCTTGCTTGCCGCTGTTCCCAGGATTTCCTGGCTGCTGATTCTGCTCAGAGAGCCGGGTAGTGCTCTCAGTGTCTTTAGAGTCTTTGAGAGCCCAGGAATGGTGACGCTCCCTGTCTTTACAGTGACGTCACAGGTGTGGTGGAAGCCAGCCCTTGGCCGCCACCCAGCAGTACCAGGGTACCCACCTCGAGGGCCAGCAGAAGCCAGGCAGGGGCAGTAACCCTCCAGGGCAGGGCCTGTCAGCAGACGCCCAGCAGAAACTGGAGTCCCCTCCGCAGCAGCGAGTTGCCACCCCCCTTGCCCACCAGCAGGGCACCGCGGCCTGCTAAGAGGGGAATCGGGGTCTTCCCGTCTTCAAAACGTCCAGGACGCAGTTTAAAAAACAGAATCACTCAACGAGCCAAGAGACAGGAAAACCTCCACTTGAGGGAGAGAAAGTGGCCAACGTATTTCTGCATCAAGAGGACGCAGATGGAGTAAAGCACTAACCGACGCTGGGACTGAAGCTAGGACAGGCAGACGGCTCCCTGAAGGCGCCTGGCGGGATGGAGGAGCAGGGAGAATCGGCGGCTCAGATGAACTCGAAGATGGAGCAGTAAAAAGGAGTCAGTCCACACCACAGGGACAAACCAGAGGGGGCAGGGGGAAGAAAGCAGGGGTTCAGGGTCTTGTGGGACCAAGAACAAAAGATTCAAACTTCATGTCATTGTAGTCCCAGAGGAGAGGAGAGAGAGAAGGGCTGAAAAGGTCCCTCGATTGGCAGGACGGAAATCCAGATTCAGGAAGAAAATGAACCCCCCATCAGCCTCTTAGTTCAGGAGATAAACTTAGAGACAGTCTCGCTCCGGGGGAACCCGATCCACCCTTTTGGGTGCTGTGCCAGCGGGCTGCCTGGAAGGGGTTCTTCCCCTGGCAGCTGTGCCTCTGGAGTGGAGCTACTGGCACCAGCAGGGTTGTTTCCTGGAGGGATTTCCCCATCCTGTAGCCTCTAATCCTGGCAGGGGTCTGTGAGCCTGGGCAGACCCCGTTCCCCTGCAGCTGTGAGATGGAGGCCAGTGGGAGGCCAGGCAGCTGAGTCCACAGGGACCTCAGCTGGGCCGCACGTGCTGACTGGGCAACTTGGTTGCTTGCGTTCTCCTTCCTTCCCCTTTCCCTTCCTTGCCACTTTGCTTGGTGACTGGCTTCATCCTGAGTCAGCACCGTGCTAGGCACTCGCCTTGTTTACTGATCAGAGGCCGCATAGAGGAAAAGAAGGCCGCAGGACTCCCGGAGCTCGGCCTCTGCTCCTGCGTGGTGAACAGAGCCCTCCTGTTCTGGCCACATAGGCCCTTTGAGAAACTGGAAGAGCTCCTGCCAGTGTCCCCTGCCCTGAGTGGTCAGTGATTTTTCTGTCCACCTTGCTCTGCAGTACACTTGACTGAGTCACTGCCCTTTGCTAAATTGGTGCCAACTGGCCAGCTTTGAGACAGGGAGGAGGAGCGAACGGTCAGGTGCGCCTGTGCTGCTCTGCAGGTTCTGAGTGTGATTCAGCCACTGGAAGCTGGAAAGTGTCAGGAGAAAAGTCACAATAGGACAAAACCAGTGCAGGTAGGATACACACTGTGACCCCTGGGTGTAGCATGTGCTTAGTGCATTTGCGTAGCGTTTACAGAGGTGTTATGAACATCCTGGAATGACTTACACACACGGAGGATGGCCAAGGTCACACACTGGCAAATACTGCAGCATTTTATACAAGAGACTCGAGCCTCCATGAGGATCCTGGAAGCCATTCCCCTCTAATACCAAAGGACAGCTAGGGTCCCTGCCCTTCGGGGATGTATGTGTGCTGTTTGATGATAAAAACGTGAACTCTCATGCAGAGTGCTAACTTACAAAGGATTAAACCTGCTCTGCTGTGTTGTGGGCGGGGGAGGCCTGTGTGGCTGGTGTTTGACCTACCCTTTTTCTGTGCCCAGATTCATAGATAAGAACATGGGACCTGCTGTAGGGAGGGGATTTGCCCAGGTCCAGCCAGCTGGTGGCAGGCTGTGGCAAGAGTCTGGGCCAGTCAGGGTTACTCTAACTTTATTTTCACCTCCCTTTCTGTTCTCTTTCTTTCTTTTGCTACTACTGACAGGCGTTACATTAGGCCCAGGAACCCTGTCTTCCTTTCTGTTGAGGGTGGAAAACAGTAAGTCAGACCAAAAACCCTACCAGGGCAGGGGATGGCGCAGGGCCCGAGTCTCCTTGCAGCCCCTGTGGGGACCTCAGACTGACCATCTCGTGGTCACCCTTGGAAGACAGTCATCTGGCAGCCAGAATTTTCCCACAAACATTTCACACCATGGAGATGGTTCCCAGACTGTGCCAGGGCGGGCACCCCGGGGCACCAGAGCAAACTGGGAGGCACCCAGTTTTCCAGCGCCGCGGGGTGTGCTGCTTGGTTCTCCCTGGGCAGCAGCAGCTGAGTGGGTCCGCACTCAGCCGTGGCGCCTGCTGCGCCCTCCTCGTGACCGTGTCTGCGCGGCTGGCCCTGCAGCAGTCATGTGGACCTCATGCCGCCCACTTCCCTTGGCGCAGGGGTCGCCACGAGAGGTGTGCTGATACCTGCGGCTCCAGGAACTGGGGGAGTCTGGCAAGCTGTGTCCTCGAGGTGGCCAGCGGGCCGGCTCCCGCCCAGCGTGGCTCTCGCGGCTTCACCTCTCCTGGGACTTTGCATCCTGTGTGTCCTGACCTGTGCCTCGAGGGCGGGCGCCGGGACGGCTGGTGCGCCAGCCCTGCAGAGTGAGTCGCAGCTGGGAGAGGCCAGTGTGAGGCCAGGGTGCCGGAGGGCACTGGTGCTCCAGTGGGAGAACGAGGCTTGCGTGACCTGACCTGGGAGCGTCTTCGTGGCCTTGGTCCCTGGCATGCGGTTGCATGTGTCCTTAGTGATAGGCACAGGGTTGGGGACGCTTCTCCAGCCTACCTGCCCCTGCCAGCCTGCCAGTGCTTCTTGCCCTCCCTGTGCCAGGCAGGGTGCGAGATGCCCGTCTTCCCTCAGGAAGCTCTCGCGGCAGGGAGAGACGGTGTCCCGGCACGTCTCCCCGGGTT
The DNA here is from genome assembly GCA_004024805.1 of Geosciurus inauris. NCBI lineage: Eukaryota > Metazoa > Chordata > Mammalia > Rodentia > Sciuridae > Geosciurus > Geosciurus inauris. The sequence continues at coordinate 40,888 of PVHX01015001.1, read as the reverse complement.
GGCCGGCAGTGGAGCGGCCCCCTGCTGGAAGCTGGGCCTTCTAGGTTTGCAGCTCAGGGCAGCTGCTCACCCCCTCGTGGCCTCCCATTCCCCATCTGTGGAAGGACCTTGGAGAAAATGATCTCCAAGGCCTTGCCACCCTCCAGCCGCTCTTATCTGTATAGTTGTTCAGGGTCACGCTGTTGGGAACATCCTCTGTTCCTTGGAGACTCAGGTCGAGCACTGGCAGGGTCCTGAGGACCCCAGCCCCAGCCCTGGCTGCTGCAGGGAGTCAGTGTGTTGACAGTGGCAGCGCCTGTCACTCTCCCCGGGTTGCTTGCAGTTTCCTCGGTGGGCTGAGAATCTGCGCTCCTCACGGGGCTCAAGGGGCAGCTGTGGAGCACAGGTGTCGGAGGGACCACAGCCTTTTTTGTGTGAGTCATTTGCTCAACAGGTCGACCTTAGGTCCTCACTGTATGCCAGGCTGCAGACAAAGCAAAGTCCCTGCCTTGTGGGCTTGGCACCCCAGTCGGGGAGATACCCAGTGCGGAAACGCACAGTGGTGGGGAGGGGGCCAGGGGGCTGTTCAGATGCCGTAGTCAGGCGGTGTCTCTGAGATGGCCCCCTGGACAGAGGCCCAGAGGGTGTCACAGAGCAAACCCTGCAGATAGCGAGAGGAAGGGTTCGGGCTGCATCAACTTGTACAAAGGCCCTGAGGTGGAAGGGGCAGCTGGCCTGTGTGGCGGAGAGAGTGATAGAGGCGTGGGTGGCAGGAGTGAGCCTGAAGGTGAGAGCATATGGGCTATAGGCCGTGGAAGGGTTTAGATTGTTTAGATCCTTTATATTTTTTATTTTGAGAAAGGGTCTTGCTTGCTAAGTGACTGAGGCTGGTCTTGAACTTGTGATCCTCCTGCCTCAGCCTCCCAAGTTGCTGGGATTACAGGTTGTGCTGCGGGGCCTATCTTTCTGACTTCCTCTGTGTGGGAGTGGCCTGTCTGTCAGGAGCCTCTTGCGGTGGCCTGGGTAATTATGGGGGTGCAGATGTGCCACATCCTTGCTCCCCAGCACCCCTTCAACCTGGAGACCTCCTGCAGGGATGTGCCTCCTCTCCAGGTCCCACAGGCCATGTGCTCCTGTGGGGAGACAGTGGGTTGGCTTCCAGGGTGTTTGTCTCCTCTCCTGGAAAATAAGTGGCCTGGGCCACGGGGCAGTTAGAAGGCAGCGGGCGGCAGGGTGGGAGTTGGCACGGACTGCTGCCCCCAGGGATGCCAGCTGGGGCTTTCCTGTGCCAGCCTCCCGTCAGGCTCTGAGTGTCTGGTGCCTCGTGATTCTTCAGACAGGTTCCGAGGTCTCTCGTTCTGGTTTTGTAAACACTTGACAGAAGGCCCGTGGCCTTAACAGAGCTGCCGACAGGGCTGCGCAGACACACAACTAGTACCGAAGAAGGGGTATACACAGGAGTCGCTGGGGACGCCAAGTTAAATTTGTCCCTGTACGTCAGACATCACTAAGGATAAGGCTGGTTGAGCGCTTGCCCAGCATGCGCGAGGCCCTGAGTTCTGTCCCCAGCACTGCAAACAAAGCAAAACAGTAGGTTGGGATGGACTCCAGCCACAGGAGAGCAAGGACCTGGGCTTGACAGCCCGTGGATGGCAGGCTGATGCCCAGAACCCTCGGTGCCCTTGTGGCCTGGGGCCCGCCCTGTGGTTTCCTGCAGGCTGGGGCTGCTGTGCCTGAGATCGGAAGCCAGCTGCGTTGCCTAAGTCACTGAGGATATGGCCCAGGCGTTTCTGACAGCCGTGGGGCGATGGCAGAATGGAAAGACACAGATTCCAGAGCTGAGCCTGCCTTGCTGAAAGGGGCAGACGTGGCTGCCGAGGGCTGGGACCTCTTGTGCTGGCCTGGGTTGGCTCCTTCAGCTCTAGCTGCCTGCCAGCCTCAGTGGTAGGCAGCCAGTTGCCCATCTTTCAGGAACTAGGTCAGTGAGTTGAGGGTCCCCTCAGATGCAGCTGAGGTCACCAAACTCACTAGGACTCACAGAGCTCAAAAGCCTTGTGCTCAGGATTGAGGCTTAATTACAGCAAAAGGTTGAGACTGCAGTCACCAAGGAAGGGCACAGAAGGCAGTGTCAGCAGAAGCCAGGCCCGAATTGCCAGGTGGCCTTGCCCAGCGGAGTCCAGGGATAGCACGTAGTTCTCCTGGCACTAGTGTGTGGCAGCATATCGGACGGGCTGTTGTCCCCAAGTTCGTGGGGGGTCAAAGTGTACCCACGCGACATTCTGTTTCTCACATTAGGTACAGAATTCATAAATCACACAAGCTGCTCCCAACGGGTGTAGAGTAGGCTTGTGTTAGGCAAGGGACGTGTCCTGCACACGTCTAAGGGGCAGGCCAGGCCAGGCCGTGGTGTCTGGCGGGTGAGGTGTGCTAAGCGCATTTTTGACTCAGCAGTGCTCTTAATTCATGGTGGTTTTGTTAGGACATGGTCGCCTGCATTGCCAGCCAGGGCTGCTCCCCTGAGTCTGGGAGCCCAGGTGTCACTGGGAGTCAGTCATGTGGACACAGGATCCACATCCAGGAGCTCAGTGTCCAGCACCTGTAGGTGTCAGACTGATGCAGTGACTCAGAGCCCCAGGTGAGCAGGGCAGGCGTTCCCATAGTCCTCATCAGCACGAGCTGTGTGTGGGGCCTGGGCTGCAGACATGCCGCCAGCAGCCCGAGGTTCCGGGGCTCTCGTCTTTCCCAGGGTCCCTCAAGGCCAGTGGTGAAGGCCTGCATGCGGCGCTTGGGGCACCCAGCAGCTGGAGAAAGAGACGTGACCATGAAGTGGCCACCTCGCTCGGGTGAAACCAGCCCCAGGGCTGTGTCCGTGGGGGGTTGGAGGACGCCGGTGGCACCGGGAGCCCGTGGCTTCTGTCCTGTGTGCAGCAGGCCCAGTCAGCCCGGCCTTAGCCTGCACTCGGGCGGAGGCCCGGCCCGCGCTGTCTTGGAGCCTTGCGGAGCAGGCCCCTCTGCCAGCGGTGGGAGGCCAGGCCAAGGCAGCCAGGTGGGCACCCGGGGCCTCAGGTGCACCCGCTTCCCCCTGTTGACATCACCCTTTCTGTCTTCTTACAGTTTCGTGATCAACATGGGGGACTCCGCCGACACCGTCACCGCTGCGCCTGAGGCTGTGGCTGCGGAAGTGTCTCTTTTCAGCGTGACCGACATGATCCTGTTTTCTTTCATCGTGGGTCTGCTTACCTACTGGTTCCTCTTCAGAAAGAAAAAGGAAGAAGTCCCCGAGTTCACCAAGATCTCAGCCACGTAAGTGATGCCATCCAGTGTCCCCTTTGTCACTCCTCCTTGCTGGCATTCTCAAGTGCCTCTTGTCCTTCCAAGCAGCACCTTGCGCCTGGACCCCAGGCTGGCTTTGGCCTCTCTCCCGAGGGCGGGGTCACAGGAGTGTGCCACTGTGCCCAGGTTTCCCTTTTTAATGAAGGAGGCAGGCCTAAGCTCCGAGCCCCGCCGAGTGACAGTGTCAAGCCCAACTTGACTAACATGGTTTTGTTTTTATTTTATTGTTTTTTTTAACCCTCCACAAAGCTGCTTTTCCAGAATAAGTAAAAAAGATGGATTAGTTTAAGGAAAAGTAGTAGAGAAACAATAGTACAGATGGTGTGTAGACGTGAGCGAGGGGTGGTGTAGGTGTGACTGGGTGACTGCACCCCCTCTCCTGAGATTGGTTTCTGCCAGCTACGCTGGAAGCCATCACCCAGACTTCCAGGGCCAGCAGCCATTGGCCTGCATTTACTCCTGACTGTGTTTAACCCAGTCTCAGACTCCAGGGACCTAAACCAGGTTTGAGTGGGGAGCTGACGGGCCACGTCTATGCTGAGCAAATCTAGGGACACAGCCTTGCCTGGGGTCCCTGGGATTGGTAAGGGGCAGGTCTCCGTGCAGCATCTCAGGGTCCTTCCTCAGGCTGACCTGCCTGGGGTGGGCAGGGTGAAGTGTGCAGGCTCTCATCCAGGGCTGAGTCTCTTTTCCAATTGGGCAGCAGCCTTTTCCTTTTCTTTTTTCTAAGTGGTGGTGCTGAGGTGGAATCCGGGCCTCCTGCATGCTGAGCCTGTGCTCTGCTGCTGTGTGCACCGCAGCCCGGGGCAGTGGCTTTCCTGCCTGGACAGGCTAGCTGTGCACTATTGCAAAGCTGCTTCCAGATGCAGTTCTTCTGTTACTGAGGGGACATCTGCTTTGCATTTGCAAAAAACTCTTGCTCAGTGACTCGCTGAGGACATACCTGCTAAGGCCCTGCCCACTGGGTCCAGACCTTTCCAAGGTTCGCAGCTGCGGCCATGGATGGAGCAGGCCAACCCTGTCCTTACCAAGCCTACGCTGTCCTGCTGGGCAAACCCTGGGCACGATGCTCACCCTAATTCAACCTCTGTTTCCTCATCGCTGAGTGGGGCATGTAACCCTCCTCTCGTGGGACCTCATGAGGCCTCCTCCCCTCCCAGAGGCAGCTGGAGAGTTGGCAGGCCCAGGCCAGGAGACCAGATTCTGGGGGGGCCTAGAAGGAAGGAATTCCTTCTAAAGGGATAAGGATCACATCCTGCAGGATGGTGGAGCGGCACCCAGAGGCTGAGAGGACATTGTCGGCAGAGGCCAAAGCATGAAGGGCAGGTGGGCTGGAATTCAGCCTCTCCAGCTGGGGCTAGGGCAGCACGCAGTCCGGGTGTGGGACAGACACAGTGTTTGCGGTGAGAAAGTATGGTCCTCGGGACAAGGGCCAGTGTCCAGGCCCCAGCATCCCACCTGGCCCTCGTTCCATCATCTGTAGCCAGAGGGACACGCTGTTGCTTTCTTAACTAAGGATGGGGTCGCCTGACTCGTGGGTCCCAGTACCGCTGCCCTGGGTGCTCCTGTTATGTGACTGCTGTTGTCTGCTGGCGCACTGACCTTCTGCTTCCCTGCTCTGGTGAGGTTCTCTCCCTATACTGTCCTGCAAGGTTCTCACGCCTCCTCATGTCAGGGACCTGCCCTGGCCAGGGCCACATGTGTGCAGGGCCACATATGTGCATGGAGTCATTTATGGCTCCCAGGTCAAGTTCTGGGCCCTAACAGTGGGCCACTAAGTTTCAGATCCAGACTGTATCACAGAGCCACGTGACTCTGCCCAGATGACTTGGTCTTTCTCAGTCTGTGTCCTCGCACGCTGTAAATTGGGGTCATTGCCTCAGGGTTATGAAAATCTGGTGGGCATGTGCCTCCTGGAACCCTAGCCCTGTTTCTGGTGCGTGGTACACTCAGTTTCTGTCCCTAGTAGTGCCATCTCCAGCCTTATGAGAGTAGTCAAGGAAGGCTTCAGCACTCCATTGTGCAAATGAGAAAACTGAGGCGCTAGTGATTCAGGAATTTGCCCCAGGTCACCTAACGTGGAAGGAGCAGATCTGGCTTTTGAACCAAGATCTGCAAACCCCACGGCCCTTCCTGCTGCCATGCTGTGCCACCTTCCATCTCTGAAGCTTCCCTTCAGCTGCCTGTCAAAGACAAGAACATAGAGGCTCAGAGAGGCCACTTGGCCAGTGCCCTAGGCCTCAGGCCTGGGCCTCCTACATAAATGGCATCAGTGTCCCTGGCATTTCAGTGAGCAGGCATTTCTGCCACAGCTCAGAGCTGTGGGGACTGGCAGGGCTTCGTGTGGGGCATTTGTGTGGCCCAGGCCTACATCAGGAATTCTCACCGAGATTTCTGGTGCTTCTGGAATTGGTGTTTTAAAGTTTTTTAATGCCTTCGCCACCTGGGAGGCTGTGTGGTGACAGGAAACCTTTTGGCTTGGATACTAAAAACACAAACAAACGTGGAGTCTGAGCAGCAAGCATTTTGAGGACAGCGAGGCAAAAGACATGCCCGTCACCTCCCCTGCTGCCACCTTGAGCTCTAGGCTCTGGGGATCCAGGAGGAGCCCCTGGTCCTCCAGTGACCCCCCTCAGTGTGCTGGCCTCCTTGGCCCTCCCCACCAGTGTAGATGTGGCCTTTGGAACCTTAGGGGCCCAGATGCTCTGCTGCCACTAACCACGGCAGCTGAGGAAGGTCCACCTGTGAACTTTCTGGAGGCAGCATCCTGGGGCCAGGAGCACCTGCTGACCTGGCCCAGCTCAGTGTCACTCCGGGAGGCCACTTGGGGTTTGCCCTCAGGGGCTGGGAGAGTAGCCTTTGCCCTTGACGCTCCTCATGGCAGAGTTCCTGTTCTGAGCTGTGCTGTGCACATGGGTGGAGCAGGATGGCGTCCCTCCCCTGCCTCTCAAGAGAGGGTACAGACGGGGGATGATTCTAAAAATCTTGGGACTCATCTGGTCAGATAAATATTTACATCCTTTGTGTCAGAGCCTTGTGACAGGATGGTCCCTGTCTTCCAGTGTTGTGGGAAGGCAGTCCCATGAGCAGATCATCTGGAGTGTGCTGGGATCAGAGGTGCAGGGGTCAGGGGACCCAGGCGGTGGTGCTGGGGATCAAACCCAGGGCCTTGTGCGTGCGAAGCAGGCACTCTACAACGGAGCTATGTCCCCAGCTGTGGAGATGGATTTTGACTGGACGGGGGAAGGCTCTGGGGAGGCAGTGACGTGGAGCTGAGCCTTGGACAGAGTAGGGTTTGGACACCTGCAGTCGTGTCCTAGGCACAGGTGGGAGGCTCAGGGTGGCAGGCTCATCTGGAGGGGCGTGCAGTCAGGATGGGCAGGGGCTGGGAAGTGGGACAAGGGCAGCTGGGAGGATACATGGAGCCGACTGCAGAGGGCTGGGCCACTCCTGGGGTGGGGGCGGGATTCCATGGAACAGCAGAACGACCTGCAGGGTTTCACAGTGACCAGCATAGTGACCCGCTTGTGCTATAGGAAGGCTGGAGGGCTCAGGGGCCAGGGAGGCAGGTCAGGGGCCATCCCAGGAAGTGGCCGTGTGAGAGGCACTAAGGCTGAGGAGAGGGTCCTGAGCAGGAAAGACAGGGGCCTGGTGTGGGCTGGGCCGCTGGAGTTGGGAGGGCAGGTGGACAGGCTTGGGGAGGGGGTCTGAGGGGCAGAGTGGGAAGATCTCTGGGGCCTGGCAGAGAGGGACTAAGCAGGACCGGGGACTGAGCCACACCCAGTCAGGTGAGATGCTTCTAAAGCCCTGGCGGGAGGGGCGGGGAGGTAAAGAGGGAGGGGGCCTTTGCCAGAGAAGCAGTGACATCAAATGGAAAAACCCAGCGATTCTAGGAGAGCTGCCGGTGGCGGGCCCAGGCTCCTGTCACCAGCACCCAGGCTCCTGTCACCAACAGCGGTACTTCAGAAGCCCGCACGCCTGCCAGCCGCTGCCGCTCGGTCCACCCTGCGCAGCCGTGCTTGCGGGGACGCGCTCGGGTTCCCGCGTGTTGGGGTTTTGGCTAGAGTGTCCCACCCGGAGCTCAGTCCTCCCTGTGGCTCCCGTCCAGCTGCCGGGAACTGCCACTTCTCCAGCGTGTCTGTCCAATTCCCAGGCCTCGGCCACCATGTGGGGCTCCGGCCACTGTGTGGGGCTCCAGCTTTAGCGTCCCTGCTCGTCCTTCCGTCACTAACCCTGATTTCAGCCCATCTCGGGGGCCCGGGAAGGCAGCCAAGCTTACTTTGACTGGCGGTGCCCCCCTCTCCTTTGGTGTCCCCCTCTCCAGGTGTCACCGTTCGGGCTCTCCTTCGGTGTTGTCAGAGTCCTTCAGGTCCTTTCGTCTTCAGGGCGCTGGGGATGGAGCCCAGGGCCCCGGGGGCCAGGCAGGTGCTCCAGCAGCTGCACCCACCCAGAGTCTGCATGCTGTAGGTGCAGATTCTTTGCCGGGTTCGTGCCCTGAGGTGTCCCCTCCCCACGCTCTGGCCCTTTTAGTCTCTGCCGAGTGTCCTGTGGTTCTCATTTTTTTCCTTGACATTTCTACGTAAGTTTTAGAAGCAGCTTATGAGTGCCCACCAGAATCAACTATTTTTTTTTTTAAGCTGCTGGAATTAATTCGTCAGCCTTTTGGTTGACCTTGACCTTATGGTTAATGCTCATGTATCCAGTTTAAAAAATCTACTAGGGCTGGGGTAGAATGCGTCCAGCATGTGAGGCCCTGTGTTTGATCCCAGAAAAGAAATATTATCTTGAGGTCATGAAGATGTTCTTTTGGTTTTATTCTAGAAGATTAATTATTTTAGCTTATTTTTTCTTTCTTTGCTCTTGTTTTTGCAGGGCTGGGGGTGACCCCGGGCCCCGCACACGAGGCGAGTGCCCTGCCCTTTCGCCCCAGCCGCAGCCTTGTTTCAGCTTTCACACCTGACGTGCGGGCCAGCCGAGAGACGTGTACCCAGAGAGCGGTGTGGCTCTGTAGCGGGGTGCCCCTTGTTTGATGCCAGCACAAGATGGGGGGCAGCTCTTCTGTCCCCATAAGTGTCAGTGTCCCCCTCCACACAAAGCCGGTGGCTGTGGACGGGGTCACTTTCTGGACCCCACCGTGCTCTGCTGGTCTGTGGCCTGTCCTGTCCCCGATACCACGCAGTGCCATCTTCTGTGCTTTTTATAGTGACTCGTCTTGAGATCTGGTAGGAAAGTCCTCCCGCCTCCTTCTTTTATGACCGTATTGGCTCCCCCGCCCCTTGATATTGCTGCATAAATTTTAGAACCAACGTGTCAGTGTTGACCAAAATCAAGCAAATTAAAAAAAAAAAAAGACTGGCATTTAGCAGGGATCAGATTGAAGGTATGAACGAATGAGTGGCTTCCTGCCATGCCCAGCGTCTCTGCCAGAGCACAGGTTGATCGCCGCCCCGCTCTCTGAGCGGTTTGTAGTAGCAGCTAACGGCTGTTGAAGGGACCGTCAGCACAGATCATCTCAGGAACAGCCACTGCCGCTCACACCCACCTTGCTGCTCAGCCCCAGGGGCTCCGATGGCGCCTCTGGAGGGAGCGTGAGTGCAGGGGCCCCCTAAGCCAAGACCTGCCCTGCGTGGAGCATCCTCCTGGTGGATGGGCATTTGTTCAGAGGGTGATGTCCCTTTCCTGTCTGGGTCCCCCGCCTAGCACAGAGCCTTGGGTCGCAGTGGAGCTACCCAGGGAATGGCTGTTGAATAACTGGTGCCACATCTGTGCGTATGTCTGCCTCCAGGGCAAGCCGTGGCCGCCGCCTGGGTTTGGTTTACACAGTATTGTTTTATTAATGTTTTAATTAGAACATTACAAAGTCTGGCACAAAAATCCCCACACATACAGCTTTTTCTGAGGGAAAAAAAAAAAAAACATCAGAAGACCTGGCCACCCTGGGCCCAGAGCGTGGCCCTGTCTGGAAGGCGCCTGCACGCTGGGGTCACCCGTGCCTGTCCCTAGCCAGCCCAGGATGCCATGACCCTGTCTGTGGCCCTGGCCCTGAGATGCCCTGCAGGAGCCCACATCGCTGCCCTCCTGCTGGCACCAGAGGGTGCTTTAAAGAGAAATGATGCTTTTGATTTTGGAACATTTCCAGAAATACCCAGATAAAGAACACAGGCAAGCAAGCCCATGCGACCCTGTCCCCTGGTTGTGACAACCGCTCACCAGGCATGTCTTGCACACCACCCCCCACTCCAGATTATTTTAAAGCAATCCCCAGAAATCACGTTTTATCTGAAAATATTTGTCCTCTAGAATTTGAGGACTCCCTTTTAAACAGTGCCATCTTCTCACACCTGAAGGTCACAGCAGTCTCCCATCGTCTGACCCCCAGCCTGCTTCCTGACTCAATATTGTTGGGGTTTGGCTTTTCGATAGTTTTTTTTTTTTTAATTCAGAATCTAATCAAGACCTACAGACTGCGGCTGATTAGTAAGTCTTGGCAGTCTGTCTGACTCTGGGGGTCAAGTGTACTGAGCTCTGATCTGTAGACGGTAACCCCCCGGCTAAGGCACAGCTGGGGGAGTCTAAACAGGTGCCCTCATTCTGTGACCAGAGCTGCTGTCGAGCTGTAGGGTGTTCTGTCCCCAAAGGTTCTCCCAGGGCCCTGGCAGTCAGTCCCTGCCCAGCCTCTGACAACCATTGATCTTGTTCCTGTCCCTGCACTTGTGCCTCTTCCAGGGTATCACGTATGTGGCGCTCTGTAGCTGCAGCCCGTGTGACAGCTTTTCCTAACACGGTGGCAGGTCCCCGCCCGCTCCTCGGCCCCCTTCCAGTCCCGCCCGGTCCTCGCAGCATGAGTTATTTCGTCGTTTCCCACAGTCTGGCTTTGCTCATGGCATTCCACTGGGGCTTGTTTGAAAAGCCACAAAAGACCTCATTTGTCTGAGTGACCTTTATTTGGGGCTTGCTCTTGACGGAAAGCCCAGGAGACCCAGGATTCAAGGCTGAGGGATCATTTATGTCTGCTGTTGTCTCTGAATGCTGGCAGATGCAGAGGGAGCGAAGGGTCTTGCAGCTCGGGGTCAGTGTTCTGTAAAGAGGTCCTCACGCCGTGGACCACGGAAGGAGATGGGTGAGATTCACACAGAGATGCTTGGAGGAGCCCCGTGCTCACCTAGGTGACTGACCACACCTCTGCCCTCTGGGGAAGAAGCTAGAAAAGCACACTTTGGGCTCTTCTGCTGCCACCTGCCTTTCCTGGTTGCTGATGAGTTGGGGGGCAGTCCCCCTGGTGTCTGGAACTGCAGACACAGCCTGTCTGGGAACAGCAATGCAGAGTGAGCAGATGCTGCCCTCCTACCTCCTGGGCATCGTCAGGGTGCCTGATGCTGCTGGTGGCTCCATCTCTGTGTGCCAAGCATGAGGGGCACGGGCTGAGGCAGAGTGTCCTCAGGGTCACATGCAGTTGGTGGTTCAGAGTGACAAGTGTTCTAACAGCCTGGGGCGTGGGTCGCAGGGTACACCCACTGGCGGTGTCAGGATGAGGGAGGACTCACGCAAGGTGGCTGGGAGGCAGGAGGAAGCTGGGGAAGGGCTTCATGTCCATGGGCGCAGAGCACCGCACCGGCAGGGCCTGCCCTGGAAAGGTGAGCCGCGGCAGAATCTGCGAGTGAGTCCGCGAAGGAGTTGGGCCAGCAGAGGAGTTGGGCATGGAGTGAGACAGGAGTTGGGCGGGCCTTAGAGGGCCTTGTGGCCTTCCTTGGTTTGGATTCTTCCCAGTTTGGTGGAGGTGCGATTGCGGGACAGTTTGTGTGAGTTTAAAGTGTGCCAGGGGAACCTGGAGCAGCTCCCACCCCGGGCCCCCTGCCTCTCCCCTTGGCTCCCACTCCTCATGTCCCAGCCTCTCCCACCTCCCTCCCCCTGCTTTCTTTTGGTACCAGGGATTGAACCCAGGGGCACTTAACCACTGAGCCACACCCCCAGCCCTTTTTATATCTTATTAAAGACAGGGTCTCACTGAGTTGCTTAGGGCCTCGCTAAGTTGCTGAGGCTGGCTTTGAACTCATGACCCTCCTGCCTCAGCTTCCAGAGCCACTGGGATTACAGGCGTGTGCCACTGCACCCAGCTTCCCTTCCCTTGTACCTGACACCTGCTGAACAGGTCTCAGTCCCTTGGAGACTGCTGTGCAGCATGCCAGGTTTCCTGGCCTGTGACTCTTGTGAACACAGGCTGAAGGGATGGGGCTGGGGCCCAGGAGCATCCTGAATGACGAGGAAGTTCCCAGGAAGGGCGTGAGAGGTGCTCTTGGAACGTGCCCAGGGCCACTCGACCCTGTCAGCAGTGCCTGGGCCCAGCTGGCGGGTGTGCAGGAGCCGACTACGCCCTGGCTGCGGTGGCTTTGGACGTTCCCAGGCCTAGAGCTGAGTCACCACATCACCCTCTGAGCCTCACTGCCCTTGGCTGTCACAAGGGGACAGAAACTCTCCCCTGTTTCCTGGGGTGATAAGGATGAAATGAAACAGGAAGGTCCTTGGACACCAGCCCACACAGGTGCTGGGGAGCAGGCTCTGGATCTCTTCTCTGTCTTTGACCCGAGGCCTCCCACGCCAGCTGCAGCCTGTATCCCCAGAGTCTCTGGGGGCTCGGCTGGTCCCTTGCTGGAGACCTGGGACCCTTCTGGACTGTCTCCCGTGTAGACGAGGCCGCTGCCCGCCTGCTGTCATCCTGTTCCTGGGCCTCCCTCTCATCCCTCCTCTCGCCCCTTGTGTGTCTCTTACCCAGCGCCTGCGGAACTGGTTGCCAGACACCAGGCTGTGCAGGGAGTGGTGCCCGTGTGCTGCCCAGGCAGGGGGAGGTCCCAGAAGAAATCTGTCCTGCCATGCAGAAAACTAAATTTGAATCACAGTCTTCAGAGTGCGTCTCCATGTGGCCTGGGACAGGCACGCTGGGCGTCTGTTTGATCCAGGTGACCCTGTGTTCCCCCTCCCTGCCCTCGTCTCACCCGCTGGGTGGACTGCAGCTAACTGAGCAGAGACTTCTGCTCCCAATTTAGGGGTGGAGAGGCCTAATTGGAACCTTCCGTGCTCCATTCTGGAGCCACGTGGTGTCTGGGCCTGGGTCTGGCCCAGCGGCTGCCTCTGCGGGCTGGGGCTTCCCAGGGGGCTGTCAGTGCTGGGTGCCTGGGGAGAGGGCTCCCTAAGGGAGACTCGTCGCCACCCGTCCCCTCTGCAGGGGGTGAGACACTCCCAGGTGACACAGACCTAGTGTCTTAGGCTCCAGGGCTCTTTCCTGGTGGGAAGATGGGAGTCAGATCTAACGTAACAGGGTCCCGAGACGCCCTGGCAGCAGACTCCTTGCGCCTTCCTCGCGGAGTGGCGGCCCTGCCATAGCAACCTGTGTGGCCTGGCTGGGCTGAGGAGCTTTGTCCCCAAGACAGGACTTCCTTTTTTTTTTTTTAAGTGGGAAAGGGGGAGGGCGCAAGGCTGTGATGTGAACAGTTACCAAGGAGACCCAGTCAGGGTTGGAAAGGTTTTCTCCTTCCCGTGGTCCATACAGAAGGGGGGTGCGCCCCAGCCGCAGGGGATCACGGGAGGCTTCAGTCTCAAGTCCTGAGCCCTCCCTGCTGGAACTACCAGATGTCTCAGAGTTCCCGTGCTCCAGGGACGGAGGCAGGCAGGGGTGCTGGCAGATTCCAAGGGTCCAGCAGCACTTGCAGAGGCCCCCGGAGCAGGCAGCCTGCCCCACACTGATTGATGATGGACAGAGCCGAGCTTCCTGTGTGCTGCTTCCTGCCGGTCTCCAGCAGAAAGCCGTGATCTTTCCTTCTCCTTAAGTGCGGGAGTTGAGAGCCGGAGGCCATGGGGTGCACATACTCATCTCCGCCAGACGAGCCCACCCTGAGAAGGTCGGTCTTGGCCCCAGTGCAGACTGTGTGGGTGGCCCTTAGCGGGGGCACCTGGCATCCATCCATGTGATGGGGCAATGTGCTCCCAGGAAGGGACCTCTCGAGGCAGAAGCTCTGGAGAGTGGGCCAGTGGCCTCGGCAGCCGTCTTCTCAGAGTCTCTGGGGGTGGCTGGCCCAGGTTCTGCGATGCCTGTGGTCCTGGACTCCCAGCAGGGACGTGGGGAAGCTGTTCACTTACCCCTCACCCGGGTCTATGCTGGGCCAGGTCAGAGCAGTCTGGGGTATGGCCCTGAAGCTCAGCAGGGGCAGCGGCTTCTCTGAGCCCCAGGCAGGCTCTTGGGTGGGCAGGAAGCTGCTCCTCAGGCAGGACTGGCTCACCTGCAGGGACCCCAGGGATGCCCTGGCACAGAGTCTCCCATCAACAGCAGCTCTCTGACTTCAGCACCGCAGCCCGTACTGGACCTCAGGAACCCAGCCTGGGGGCAGGGGAGCCACTGATAGGACAGGCGGTGCTAGCCTCTGCTTCTTGGGAGAACATTACTCTGGCGCTGCCCTGCCACAGTGCGCCAGGCTGGAGTTCCAGCCTGCTCGCCTGTGACGGAGGCTCCCTGAGGACCCCGCTCCGGCCCACCAGAGCTGAGCTGTGCTTCCCGCCAGCTGCACGGTCCTCGTCCGCAGCCCTGGGCAGCTGCTCCCGCGGCTTTCTCTCTTGGGAGTCATTTTCTGTCCCTGAGAACAGGGCCCAGCTCTCCCAGAGACTCTTCCCATTTCTTTGGCCACCAGCACCTGCTCCTCCACGGCTGTGGCACCCGTCCGACCCATCTGCACACACAGCATGTGCCGCCTGGCGCTGCCGGGTGCCTTTGCGATCGCAGACTGACGTGGACAGCCGCCTGCCTCCCGAGGACACCCATTCTCCCTGGGTGTTCATGAGTCCCAGGTGTGCGGAGGGGTATGGAAGGCCAAGCGCGGGTTCAGCAGGAGGCCTCTGAGTCCTCCGCAGGCAGCACGTGGCTGTCACCTGCCTGCCCTGTGGTAGGACCAGGACTTACAGCCAGGTCAGCGCCTGGCTTGTGGCCCCTCCTGCCGCCACTGTCTCCGTGGAGCCCATCTTCCTGGAGCCAGAGGACAGGCCTTGGGAAGACAGGTGGCACGTGCTAGTCTCTGCTCTCAGCACCTGGCTAGGTGCCCTCACCACCTGTCAAAGGAGGGAGAACCCGAGGCTTCTGGGGCAGCAGGGTCGTCCCTCTCCTCCATGAGGCTACAGATCCACCTTGTTGGAAATGTGACTCTAAGGACACACCTGCCCTTTGAGAGGACATTAGAGGTGCTTATGTCTGATGTCAGCCCCTCTGAAAGGGGCAAGCAGATAGAAGGGCCTCCAGGGCTTCTGCCCACCTCTGCCCCCTGGATGCTGGGCAGAAGACTCAGGACGGCCACTAGAAAGGCCATGAAATGTCACATGCTGGGTGCTAGGCACTGCGGCCATTGGTGACAGACATACCACACAGCCTTAGTCACTAACCCAGGATGCAACAGTCAGAACCAGTGGTAGAAGGTGCCGTTGGGGATGGAGAGGTGCTGAAGAGGACACTAGGCGTTGGTGACCGGGGTCAGAGGCCAGAGTGCCATGGCCGCCCACGTGGGTAAGTGGTGAGCAAGCAGCGGCCAGTCGGGGGAGGCAGGCCGTGGGGCAGGCCTCCTGTGCAGACATCCCCGACAGCGGGTGGCCTCCTGTCCAGGATGGCTGCTGCCGCTCGGGGCCTCTCTGTTCCAATTATCCTCAGCACGAGGGCCTTCAGGTCAACCCATGAATCTGTCCCCACACTCGGCGGTAATTCCCCCTTCTCAGGGCTGCCTGTGCCTTACAGGGGGGCTGCAAATAGAAACTCGCTTCAAAAACAGAAAAGGCAGCGTGCCCAGCTGGCCTCCCAGCAGTGCAGGAGGCCGAGGCAAGAGGATCGCAAGCTTGAGGCCAGCCTGGACAACCTAGCAGGAGCCTGTGTCCCAAAATAAAAAGGGCTGGGGTGTGGCTGTGGTAGAGAACCTGCCTACACATGTGAGGCCCTGGGTTCCTTCCCTGATACCACCAAAGAAAAGGGACTCCCTGAAGCCCAGGAGAGAATGCTCTCGGTGCCTTAGTGTGGCTCTTCTGGACTCCTGGCCCCGGTGGCTTCGGTCGCCCGCTGTTCTGTCACATAGTTTGCTTACTGTGGTGTTGGAGCCCCGGGCCTGTGCGTGCCAGGCCAGAGCCCCGCCCCCGGGCTGGCCCCGCCCCCGCGCCGCCCTCCTGTCTGCTCTTCCCGTGCGCAGGGTTCGGATTGTGCGTGCCCTGGGCGGTGAGTGCTAAGGACTGGGTGTGTTCGCTGCCTGGGTGGCACAGGGCAAGCCTTCACAGCACAGTTCACATTCCGCCTCGTCCAGTCCCTCTCCGCCCTGCCCAGTCCGTTCCTGGCCTCCCTGTTCCTGGAAAGTGCAGCCCATCAGCCTGGCTTGTCTGAGGGGAGACTGGGATCCCAGTAGCCACTGTGGGGAAAGGGCCTCCTGAGGAGAAAAAGCCTGAACACAGAAGCAGCCAGCCATCAGGTCACCCTTGAACGACTGGGGACCACGAGCACCCGGCACACCTGCAGTGGTTCCTCTGTGCAAGGGCTTGGTGGCCTGGCCGGTGGCCGGGTCGGCTGGCGGCTATGGCTCCTGTTCTGGTGTGATAGTGACCAGGGAGGCAGACCCTGCCGTGAGCCCACACGCTGGGCGGGTCCTCCAAATCCTGCTGCTTCATCCGATCCTTGCAAAACCCTAGAGACGGGGATTTCCTGCTGCTTCTGCCGGGTGAGGAACAGTGCGATCCCGGCTCACGTTCCCCAGCCGGGCAAGAGCCGTCTCCTCGCCCCATCACCTCCTGCCTGCCTGGGGGCCTTGGTAGTGGGAGAGAGGGTGTTGGGAGCAAATTATATACGATTATGCAGCTCAGGCTTAAACCGTTCAGTGAAATCCATCTACAGAGAAGCGTGTCGGCTTCCCAAGTGTGCAGGTGGACGGTTCTGCATGTGAGCAGGTGATAGCCATCACCCCCCAGTCAGCCAGCCCATGGGGACCAGCGCCCCACCCCAAGCACCACCCCAAGCAGCCAGCACTCCACCCCCAAGCACAATGGCCATCTCGTCTTCTGTCCATAAGTTGGTTTGTCTGAGTTTTTTTGTTTTTTGTTTTGTTTGATACTGGGGATTGAACCCAGGGGCACTTAACCCCTGGCCGCATCCCCAGCCTTTTTCTGTATTTTATTAGAGACAGAGTCTCACTGAGTTGCTTAGCGTCTTGCTGAGTTGCTGAGGCTGGCTTTGAACTCTTGATCCTCCTGCCTCAGCCTCTCAACTGCTGGGATGACAGGCGTGGCCACGGCACCCTCCTGGTCTGTCTGTTTTTGAACCTCACATCTTGGACTCTGTCTAGCTCATCTGGGTCGACGTCATGTCTGAGATTCATTCACATCTGTGTGTCATGGCAGCTTATCATTCCTGCTGCGGCAGACTAGAATCTTCCTCCATGTGGCTGGGCCACGGGTGCTTCGTTCTTCTGCTGTGGACATTCCTGCACGAGTCTCCTGGCGCATGGGTGTCCGCCAGGGAGTTGCTGGGCTGCAAGGCAAGCTCCCGCCCTCTCGCAGCGCCGCCGCGCAGTCCCCAGCACAGCCGCGCCCTGTCAGCAGGGCTGGCTCCACTTGCTGCCCACCCTCACCGGGGACAGGCTGGCTCCGTCCTTGCTGCCGTCCAGCAGGTGCGTGGCACCGCTCACTGTGGCCTTCATGTCCCTTCCCTAGGACCTGACGTTGTACCCCTCCCATGTGTCCTTTGGCCGCATGGAGGCTCTTTGAGAAAGAATGCGTCCCAGGCGCGCGGGTGTCTGCTGGGCCTCCTGGGCCACTACTCTGGGCATCTCCCTTCACGCCCACGTCTATCAGACGCACGTCTGCTGCAGTCTCTTCTCCCGGCCCAGATGCCATTCAGTCCCTTTGTGGCGTCGTCTCTGATGGGAGCAGCCGTGCCCTGCTTGGCTTGCTGCTGAATTCAGAACGGCCAGATTGTGCCAGGCACAGGTCATGCCTGTGATCCCAGGGGCTCAAGAGGCTGAGGCAGGAGGATCGCCAGTTCAAAGCCAGCCTCAGCAAATTTCTGAGGGAAGAAAAGGACAGAAAATGGAGAGGGGTGGGGTGGGTGGCCAGACACTGAGGACCGGAGGGTGAAGAGGCCGGCTCTGTCACAGACCTGAGCCCTGAAGGGGACCAGTTCACATCAGGCCTTGAAAAGTGCCGGGAACCAAAGGGTACAGTTAAGCCCAGCCGCAGCTCAGCGCTGATCCAAGGGCAGCGCCTGGCAGGTGGAGTAGGGATCTGCTACTCCGCCTGCTACTCCACCTGCAGAAGGTAGAGCCAGCAAAGGAAAGGAAATAGCTAGGACTGCCGTGTGGGTGGGGTGTGTAAGTCAGAACATCGAGCATGGTTGTTGGAGCCAGCAGTGGGTGAGGCTATGTCCCCTGTCCTGTGGGTCATGGGAGCCATTGAAGGTTCTAGAGTGAGGTAGGGCAGGGATGTGTTCAGAACTGCATTCAGAAAACTCCAGTGGCTGTGTGAGGCAAGGATTGGGAATAGGAGGTGAGATACAGCTAGGGAGACTTCTGGCCGTGGATGGGGAGGAAGAGGGACACTCAGGTTTCTTCATTTCAGGGAAACAGGTTCACATATATCTGGGGCCAGGAAGTCTTGACCAGCAAGGTATTGGTGTGCCAGGAGGCTTTAGATAGACCATGGGGGCCTGGGCCTGCCTCCTCCAGCCCTGATGCTGGACCAGGGCCATAGGCTGGCCTGGTCCCTGGATAGTGGCAGAGGGCACAGATGACATGTCCTGTGCCACCCACGTCCTGTACCCATTGCACCTTGTGTTTCAGGACCACCGCCATCAAGGAGAGCAGCTTCGTGGAAAAGATGAAGAAAACGGTGAGTTCGAGCCTGGGCCCTGGGGCATGTTGCAGGGGATCCCAGCCAAGGGCCACCTGCCTGCACCAAGGGCCCTGGCCAGGCAGGGCAGGTGCCAGGTGCAGCCTACGTGTCCTCCTGGAACCATAGCCCGGGGCCACCTGCCATTGCTTGGGTGGTTTGCTCTGTTTTTCTGAATGTTGCTTGTTTTTTTTTTTTTTTGGGATTGACCTCAGGGGCACTGGACCACTGAGCCACTTCCCCAGCCCTATTCTGTGTTTTATGTAGAGACAGGGTCTCACTGAGTTGCTTAGTGCCTCGCCATTGCTGAGGCTGGCTTTGAACTCACGATCCTCCTGTCTCAGCCTCCTGAGCCACTGGGATTACAGGCATGACCACCGTGCCCGACTTAGAGTTTGCGATGTCACCAGTTTTCTCCCCTGTGGTGCTGGGGACTGAATGCAGCACCTGCTGCACACTGGGCAGTGCTCCGCTGCTGGGCTGTGCCCCAGCGTGGTCACTCATCAGCCCTCGCTGTCCTCAGGTCCCACAGCTGAGGTCCCAACACACCACAGATCAGAAATACTTGGATGGAGGAGTCTGCACCTGCTTCATGTCCCTAAATGAGCCAGTGTGACGGCTGCGTACGTAGCCTCCATGCTGTTGGCTATGGTGACCTAGGGTGGCTTCAGGGTATGGCAGGTGTGCAGGTTCTGTGCAAATCCATCATGGTGTGAACGGGACTTGAGCAGCTGTGGATCTGGGCCGGGACCCACCCCGCAGGCACCCGGGAACACACACGCCCGGTGTTCATTCTTCTGGCTGCTTTGCTGACACTCGATTGTGCCATTTCACACCATCAGGAGACGCCGAGTGCAGCCTGGGCAGCGTGTGGCCCCGGGAGGCTCTGCATATGAAACCGGCAACTGGCCCCTGTCCCCCACAGTGGCAGTGACAATAGGATACCAGCCTGGGAGTGACTCAGGACTGGAAGCCCTGGGGGAGGGGGATGCCCACGGGGTCGTGTGGCCTGCAGCGTGGGGTCTGGCTCGGGCCCCACTGACTGGCGCTGGCCTTCCCTAGGGGCGGAACATCATCGTGTTCTACGGCTCCCAGACGGGGACCGCTGAGGAGTTTGCCAACCGCTTGTCCAAGGACGCCCACCGCTACGGGATGCGAGGCATGGCAGCGGACCCCGAGGAGTACGACCTGGTGAGCGCCCACCGCGGCCCACCAGGGGCCTAGGAGTTACCTCTGAGTCACAGGAGCTGAGAGGGCTGCGTCAGCCAAAGGGAGGACAGGAACAGGCTGTTGTAGCAGCCAAGTGCTGTCAGTTCTGGGGACATGGAGACACCCTGGCCTGGACATCTGCCCCCAGGGCTGTTCAAGCTCAGCTGCCAGGCTCTCCACGCATGGGTCACAGGAGCTGGTGTGGTCCCCAGAAGGGACTCGGTCCCCAGTGAGTTGAGTGTGGCTTAAAGAATAAAAGGGTCTCAGGAGTCAGGAGCCCTCCGCCCAGGAGCGCAGAGGCAGGAGGCCGCAGAGCCCGCAGCTGGGCTCCTCCCGTCGTGGAGTCTGCACAGGGGCCTCTGCAAGCACTGGCTGGCCTTGTGCTGAGGCTGCTGTCAGCGGGAGTGGGGGCACAGGCCAAGGACAGAGTATGGCGCAGGGGGCCAGGAAAGCCTGGGGGTTGGGGGAGGAGATGCGCTTTGGGACGGCAGGTCCTCCACAGGGCTCCCCTGGGCCACTCTAGGACAGACTCCCTGCTTCTGGCCTCACCACCCCCAGGCTCCCTGCTCCTCCTCCTGGCTGCTTCCACTCGCCAACACCAAGGCGCTGCATGCGCCGGGCCAGCCGCCGCCAGCCCAGATGAGGCAGTGGGCAGGGGAGGGCAGCTGGCCCTTACGAGGGGAGGCTGGAGGAGGTCCACCCGGGGTTGCTCGCTGCTGCCCACATGGCCTACTGAGGGGACGTCCTGCAGCTGCTGCCCTCTACTCCCTGCCATTGGGGTCTCGGTGACAGCCCAGCTCCAGGCCCCTTTCATATGGATCAGAAACCACAAGCCCCCCGGCCCCCTGCCAGGCTCCGCCCCTGGGCTCCGCCTGCAGGGTGGTGGTTCTTCCTGGGAAGTCAGGCTGGTGCACAGGGACCAGGTTCTGGGAGCCTTGAGGGCTTGAGGGCCCGGCAGCCAGCCTGTCCCCTGCCACTGTCCTCACCCCTCGTGCTTGCTATTCCCTTTTTAGAACTGCACCTCCTCCCGCCAGCCTGCCATCAGTCCTGCTGACCCTCCGTGCCAGCCCCCTCTGCTCAGTCGCCCTGACCCCTGGCTGCGTCTCCCCTGGCTGGAAGTTCCCTCCCCAGTCCCATGATCCCCCGCATGCTGGCCGAGAGCTGCAGCTGCCTAACCGGAAGCATGGGCCTGCCCCCGAGCAGGCTGATCACGGTGGTGGTGGCCCTGTCTCTGCAGGCCGACCTGAGCAGCCTGCCAGAGATCAACAACTCCCTGGTGGTTTTCTGCATGGCCACCTATGGTGAGGGGGACCCTACTGACAATGCCCAGGACTTCTATGACTGGCTGCAGGAGACAGACGTGGACCTCTCTGGTGTCAAGTATGCGGTGAGTCTCCCACAGACCCCTGTGGGCACATGGCACCTGTGGCGCTCGTGAACCCTGGCATTCACATAGACAATGAAGTCTCCGCCACTCCTTCCCTGTTCCTGAGGGCCAGGCAGCGCCCAGCAGAGGGCCGGCAGAGCAGGCTGCTCAGGAGCGGACCTTCTGCACCGCGAGCACTTTCCCTCCCATGTCCCAGCCAGCCCCAGGGGACATTAGTTCCTGGAGACTAAAGACCAGGAAAGTGTGGCAAGATGACGAGGATTTGGCTGGACAGGAGAGGCTGTGGCCCCCAGCCAGCGGAGCAGGGCATGCTGCCCTTGCTGCCCACTTGGAATTGAGGCTCCGAGGCTGGCTGTGGGGAGGCCCGTGGGCTGCAGGCCAGAGGCTGCCCGAGCTGCTCACAGAGGCCCACAGGGGATGCCTGGTGGCTTGGTCAGGGCTGTAAGGACGTCCCCACCTCATGTGAGGTCCCGCTGGGCAGGCAGGGGCCAAGCCTCAAAGCCTCCCATCTGCACAGGTGTTTGGCCTCGGGAACAAGACTTACGAGCACTTCAACGCCATGGGCAAATACGTGGACCAGCGGCTGGAACAGCTCGGGGCCCAGCGCATCTTTGAGCTGGGCCTCGGTGATGACGATGGGAAGTGAGTGTCCCACCCAGCCCCGCTGCACACAGGGCCCCAGTCTGCACTCAGACTCCCTCCCTGGGCACTGCCTGCTGCCCTGGACCAGGAGCCCAGGGCGAGAGCAGCCCGTGGACCTCCAGGAGCAGGGAATCCCCGGTGTCAGCTGAAACTGGACAGCCTCCCCAGCCCTGCTGGAGGGGCACTCTCGCTGTCCCCCATCCTGCTCCTGGCCTGGGGCTGACCTCACTGGGCAGCCAGGTGGAATGCGTCCTAGAGGCGTGGGGCCACGCTGGAGGACAGGGCCAAGGAGGCCGCCTGTCTGGGTCCTGGCTCATCCTGCCCTCTCCCCAGCCTGGAGGAGGACTTCATCACGTGGCGGGAGCAATTCTGGCCAGCAGTGTGCGAGTTCTTTGGGGTAGAAGCCACTGGCGAGGAGTCCAGGTGAGCATGGAGGCCTCAGATGGGGCCTGGCCTGGGGTGGCACTGGGGACACAATGAGGAGGGATTGGCAGCTGTCACAGGCCAAGGCGCCTGGGCTTCCCTTGAGGATAACAAGAGTCAAGGCTGGGTCTTCCTTACCCGCCCTGGAGTCAACTGGAAGCTGGCTTCCCACCGGAGTCCCAGGACCTGGCCATTCCTCCCAGGGCCCCTGGGGGTCTGACTTCAGCAGCTCTGTGCCAGCTCCCTCCCTTGGCCCACCCTGTCCTGCGTGGTCGATCACCCCAGGCCACTCCAGACCCACCCGTGGCTCCAGCCCAGCGTGGCCTGACCCCGCCTTGGTCCTCCTCAGCATTCGCCAGTACGAGCTTGTGGTCCACACGGACATAGACGCGGCCAAGGTGTACCTGGGTGAGATGGGCCGCCTAAAGAGCTACGAGAACCAGAAACCGTGAGTAGAGCATGGCTGGCAGCCCTTGGCCTTGGAACACCAGCCTCAGATGGCGGTGGGTCCCCTGGGGCCTTTTCCCCGAGACTCGTGGTGGGTGGGTATGGTGGGGCACCGTGTTTACATGTCCCCTGCAGGAGAGCAAGGGGCCAGAGCAGCGATGGGCTGTCCAGGAGCCAAGGCCTGCTCCATGCTGGCACCCTAAGGGGCCTGCGCCTGAGTGGCGCTGTCATGCAGGGAAGGCCTTGGAGAGAGTGGCACTTACCCACTTCACTGTTGGGTTGGTTTGTTTGTTTGTTTGTTTTGGTGCCGGCGATTGAACTCAGGGGCCCTCGATCACTGAGCCACATCCCCAGCCCTATTTTGTGCTTTATATAGAGACAAGGTCTCACTGAGTTGCTTAGTGCCTCGCCGTTGCTGAGGCTGGCTTTGAACTCACGATCCTCCTGTCTCAGCCTCCCAAAGTGCTGGGACTACAGGCATGCGCCACCACGCCCAGCTCCCAATTTGTTCTTAATTTGCTTTGACATCTTGCTCTGTAAACATCCTGGTCCCCACAGTCCTTAGAGACTCAACAAGGTCTCTGCTGTCTCCAGGGTGGACTTTGGCAAAAGGGCTCATTTCCCTATAAACCACCTCCATGTGTGCACTATTTCTGTCCAAACACTTATTACTCATTTGGGCCCCCAAGTATACCTGGGTGGTGCCCAGATTGCTGCTGGAGCCCCCAGGTGCCCAGGTACCACCGAGTCAAGAGCAGCTCTGCTAGACACAGCCCTACCAGAGCAAACCCCACTTCCCAACGACTCCTCTGCAGTGTTAGGGTCTGGGCCTAGGGGCAAGGAGCTGCGATCCACGCAGTCTGCGGATGGGGCTTCCATCTGTGGCTCCATCTCCCAGAGCTGGCACTCGTCCATGCTTGGTCTGCCCATGGGCATAAAGCATGGAGGGCCTCTATATTTTAGGGAGCAGCCTCAGTTCCATATCCCAAAATGGGGACCATGATCACATAGCTCTGCCGCCTCTCAGGGTTAAGGGCACTGCACTAACTGGGACTGGGGGAACCCTTGACAGTTGGCAAGGTACCCTCGTGCCCTTGGAGGCCCACAGGGTCCCTCGGGGACAGGGAGATTCAGATCACAGATCTAGCCAATCAATGAGCTTCTCTTCTCCCCACCCAGCCCCTTTGATGCCAAGAATCCATTCTTGGCTGCTGTCACCACCAACCGGAAGCTGAACCAGGGAACTGAGAGACACCTCATGCACCTGGAATTAGATATCTCCGACTCCAAAATCAGGTATCTGCTGCCTCCACCCCTCCTGGCCCTTCACCCTGGGCTTCCTGATCTGGACAGAGTGGCCTCCACCTGCTTCCTGAGCCTTGTGTCTCCCTCTAGGTATGAATCTGGGGACCACGTGGCTGTTTACCCAGCCAACGACTTCACCCTTGTCAACCAGCTTGGGGAGATCTTGGGTGCAAACCTGGACATTGTCATGTCCTTGAACAATCTTGATGGTGAGTTCTGGAATCAGGGCCCCCTTGGCTAAGCTCTTGGGTTGGGCTTCTGCTCAGTCCTGCATGCCAGGGGCCTAAGGCCCTTCACTCAGGCCTCTATGGCTACAGGTTTGGCCTGGTTGACTTAGGCTCTCGTCACTGTCACGGGACAGAGGGGTGTCTGAGACCTGGAGGCAGGGAAACCACCTAGCCACCACCATGTGTTGCTGGGGACAGAGCCTGCAAGGCTGAGCCCTGGCTGCTGTCCCCTTGTTCCCGGGCTGGACTCCTCGCTGGTCAGTGCAGGGCTGCAGTCAGCACGCCTGGCCACCCTTCCAGGTCCCTTCAGTGCCCAGGGTGCCAAGCACCAGTCATGGTGGTTTCCCCAGAGTCCCAGGGGCTGTGCAGCCTGAGATTCCCTGTGGACACGTCATCCCACAGCACCCACCTGGGGCCCAGCCCTGCTTGGTCCTGCCCTGTGGTCCATGCCGAGGCTGTCCACACTCCCTGGTTCAGAACCAGCCATCAGCGGAGCAGGAGGGGGAGGGGCTGGTTCCCGCAAACCCGGTGAAGCAGAGGCCTTTCCCCCCTGACGACACCCCCCACGGGACTCGGACTCGCAGTCCAGCCCGAGGCTTTGCTTCAGGGCCGCGGAGGCCTGGAGGGCCAGCCTGCTCGTACTGCCAGCGGGCCTCGCTTCCTGCAGAGCAGGCCCGAGGCTTCTGCCCCACCTCGTGTGGCCATTCACCCCAAATTCTGCCTCCCCCTCCCTGCAGAGGAGTCCAACAAAAAGCACCCCTTCCCCTGCCCCACCTCCTACCGCACGGCCCTCACCTACTACCTGGACATCACCAACCCCCCACGCACCAACGTGCTGTACGAGCTGGCACAGTACGCCTCGGAGCCCGCCGAGCAGGAGCAGCTGCGCAAGATGGCGTCCTCCTCGGGCGAGGGCAAGGTGAGCCTGTGCCGCACCCGCTGCCGCTGCCTCGGCCACGTCCCCTCCGCGCCCTCCCCTGTGCTGACCCACACCTTCCGCTCCCGTGTGCCCCGGGCAGGAGCTGTACCTGAGCTGGGTGGTCGAGGCCCGGAGGCACATCCTGGCCATCCTGCAGGACTACCCATCCCTGCGGCCCCCCATCGACCACCTGTGTGAGCTGCTGCCGCGGCTGCAGGCCCGCTACTACTCCATCGCCTCGTCCTCCAAGGTGAAGGGGTGCAGCGCAGCGGCCGGGACAGTGGCTCCGTGGGCTGTAACCCGGGACTGCCCGCTGCCCTCTTGCCCGACCCTCAGGGCCAGGAGAGCTGCTGGCAAGGGGCCCCGGAGGGGCTCGGGCCAGGGCGGTGGGACAAGGCTTGGTGACGGGACCGGGCCGCCCAGGACAGGGGCCCCCATGTGGCTGCCACTCACGGTAGCCCTCCCCCCAGGTCCACCCCAATTCTGTGCACATCTGTGCCGTGGCCGTGGAGTATGAGACCAAGTCTGGCCGCGTCAACAAGGGTGTGGCCACCAGCTGGCTGCGCGGCAAGGAGCCTGCCGGGGAGAATGGCCGCCGGGCCCTGGTGCCCATGTTCGTGCGCAAGTCCCAGTTCCGCCTGCCCTTCAAGCCCACCACGCCCGTCATCATGGTGGGCCCGGGCACTGGGGTGGCCCCCTTCATTGGCTTCATCCAGGAACGTGCCTGGCTGCGGCAGCAGGGTAAGCGGACGGGACAGGACGGGGTGGACTGAGGCACCCAGGGAGCCCCCCTCACCCTGGCTGCCTGCGCAGGCAAGGAGGTGGGGGAGACGCTGCTGTACTACGGCTGCCGCCGGGCAGACGAGGACTACCTGTACCGCGAGGAGCTGGCCCAGTTCCACGAGGACGGCGCCCTCACCCAGCTAAACGTGGCCTTCTCCCGGGAGCAGGCCCACAAGGTGAGAGGGCGGGCAAGGCCACCCCACAAGGAGGCGGCTGGGGTGCCCTGGCCCCTCACAGGCCACCCTCCCGCCCCCACAGGTGTACGTCCAACACTTGCTAAAGAGAGACAAGGAGCACCTGTGGAAGCTGATCCATGAGGGGGGCGCCCACATCTACGTCTGTGGGTGAGTACGGCCGGGGAGATGGGAGGCCCTGTCCACTCGAGGTGGCGCCTGCCCAGCCTCCACCGCCACCTCCCTCCTCCCCAGGGATGCTCGGAACATGGCCAGGGATGTGCAGAACACCTTCTGTGATATCGCGGCCGAGCTTGGGGCCATGGAGCACGCCCAGGCTGTCGACTACATCAAGAAGCTGATGACCAAGGGGCGCTACTCCCTGGACGTGTGGAGCTAGGCACCACTTGCCCTGCCACCCCTCGCACTCACAGACTGTCCCCAGGATCACGTTCCTCACTCCCTCTGCCAGCCGCCTGTGGTCTCGACCTGGCCTTGCCACTGGAGGCCGGTCCACAGATAGGGGCACCCCAGGCAAGGCCAGGCCTGTGAGGCAGCCCAACCAAAGGCACATGCAAGGGGGACTGGATCCCACACTCAGTGACACCTCAGGCCCTCGGCGGCTGTACGGAAGGGGCCCTTCTTTCAGCTTGGCTGGTGGCTCCATATGATTTTGAATGAGTGTAAATAATTTTAAATAACCTCTGGTCCTTGGAATAAAGTTCTGTTTTCTGTATTTGCCTGATATCGCTTGAGCAGACCTGGGGCATCCCCTGGCTCTACTTCACAGAGACCCCGGGTACACCAGGAGCCCAGCATCCCCGTAGGCGAACACATCCGTCAGGCTGCCTCTGCCTCTCTCCCTTTATTGAGGCCCCGGCACCCAGCTCCTGCCGCCTGGGCCGCGGCCCAGGTCATCCTCAGGGCCCACAGAGCCCACGAAGCCCAGGGAGAACAGAAGGCAGCCCACGCGCACGGGGGTGCCTCCCGCCCTTCCACTCCCCCGAGTCAGAGGCCCCTTTGGGGCCGGCAGGCTGAGGCCCTGCTCACTCCTCCTTGCTCCCGCGCCGCTGGCTGTGGAACTTCTGGTGCACGACCCGCAGGGTGGTGAAGAAATTGCCCAGGAAGAGGAGGAGGAAGGGGAGGCCGCACATGAGCACCTGCGGGGGACCAGGGTCAGTTCGGGCCGGCGTGGCTGGGCCCTTCCCGCCGTCCCGGGCCCAGCTCACCTGCCACTCCTTGCACTGCGGGTCTCGAGCCAGGTTAAACAAGGTCAGCGCATTAAAAAGCTGCCAGAACTGAAAGGCAAAGGGAGCTGTGCTAGGCGAGCCCAGGGCCCGCCGGAGCCCGAGTGGGGACGACTCAGACTGATGGGGACACCGGGACACCCGCAGCTTACATGTCCGAAGAAAAGAAAAGGCAGCAGGAAGGTGAGGCCCCGCCACATCCAGGACTGGAAGCCTTCTGCAGGGAGAGGCCAGGGCAAGGGGACAAGGGACAGATAGACGGGGACACCATTCAGGCCTGGAGCAGGAGGAAATGCCTGCCCCCAGGACCCCACGGGCTGCCGAGCGGGGCCTGGCCGACTCACCCACGGTGAGGTCCATGGTGTGCCGCTCGCCCAGGGCCCGCAGGCGGTACAGACAGCCGCTCTGGTAGTAGTACTGCAGGAACTGCACGAAACCTGGCGAGAGGGGGCCTTAGAGCGCCGCAGCCGGCCCCCGCCCTCCCGCGCACACCTCGGGAGCTCAGAGGAAGCCCACAACTCACTCTGGTACATGGAGAAGGACAGGAACTGGTTCCGGAACTTCTGGTACATGAGACCATCGGGCCTAGGGAGAGCAGGGGGCGGGCAGTGAGGGAGCCCGGGTGCCACCCGGGCCCTGTGCCCGCTCCCACCAACGCCCGGCCACTCACCACGTCAGCATGACTCCCGACAGGAACGTGGACACGTAGTGATGGATCACCCACCAGCCTTTGATCCTGCAAGGGGCAGCCACTGTCCTTCCCGCCCAGTCCCTGCCTCCACCCCCAGGGCAGCCCACGCGGGCCAGGCCCGCCCTGCGCACCGGGAGCCGTTGTTGATGAGGATGCTCTCGCGGATGGTCAGCGTGCAGTAGTACCAGACCAGCAGGAAGTTGAAGGCTGCGTCTGTCACCCTGGGGAGAGGGAGGGGTGGGAGGGCTGGAGCCAGAGCCCAGGAGGGTGTGAAGCGCGCCGGGCGGGGGGCAGGACACCCACCTGGAGTTGAGCAGGAAGCGGCAGGTGAAGGAGATGAGGATGAGGATGATGGTGAGGTAGAGCTTGAACTTCTCATACTCGTCCTTGTAGGCGAACCTGGGGACGTACTCGTGTGGGCCAGGCTGGGCTGCCCATGCGGTCCCACTCGCTGTGACCCAAGGAGGGCACAGGCAGGCCCCAGAGAGGCCAAGTGCCGAGGCTGAGCCGAGGGAACCCAGGCCAGAGCCGCCCGCCAGCCACCTACTTGGCCTGCTTGCTCAGGAGTGTCACGTTGACGTTCCCCAGGACCAGGCTCAGGTACAACCTAGACAGGGGAGAAGGGCTGAGGCCCCGACCCAGGTCCCTCCACCCACGACCTTGCCTTAGGGTTCTACCTTGGGGTGCTCTGGGCCGCCCCCACACAGGCCTAGCCCACTCCGAATCCTGACCTGGAGTGAACCAGTGTCCCCAGCCCGCCAAATCTCGTCCACGGCCACCCGGCCTTGAGGACTCGGGAAGCCTGGCTCTCCCAGCCAGACCCCACATCCAGGTCACTCCTGGGTTCTGGGTGTGGCCTTGGCATCTGTGCGAAGTCAACTCTTGTCACCACCATGAGCTCCTTGCTACCTTGACCCCAGGAGCCTCAACCCCAAGTCCACCTCAGGGACCCACACCGCGGCCATGCCTGTCCTCCCAGCCCATGACAGCCTCCCTCAGAGACTCCAGCCTCTGGCTGTACCGACCCCCACCCGTTTCCGTACACCATGAGGAATGCTGGGGCCCCACACTCAGGCCAGCCCTGTCCAAGCCGGGAGTCCCCACGTCCTCCTCCACAGTGCAGCCACCTCCACCAATCCCTGAACCCCAGCCTCCCCGCTTCCCTCACTCCCAGGCAGCACAGCAAAGTCACGGTCATTTACTAAGCAGCTGCCCTAACAGGGCTCCTGCTCACACTAGGGCCGTGGACCCACTGAAGGGACTTGCCCGAGGCTGCAAAAGAGCTTCCGGGGTGGGGACTCCAACCACACCAGAGAGAAGCCTGTCTGCCCAGTGCCCAGCCTCCAGCCCGCAGCCCCAGGATACTCCCTGAACCTGCCCAGCCTCTTCAGACCTCTCCACCGCCTGGCGGCCACCTCACTCTCTACCTCTGCATCCCTCACCAGCAAGGCAAGGCCCACGCGCCCCCTTCTGTCCCTTTGGGCGCCTCCTCCATGCTCCCTGCCCCTTCCTGAGTCTCCACTCTGGCCCTCCTCTCAGCACGTGGACGTGCCCAGCTCTCATTCGCACGGGATAACAGGCGTGCCCAAGACAAAGCCTCCCAGACCTCCCCCCAACTTCTAGTTGCTACTTTCTAGTGACTTCTCTGCTTCCACACAGCCGAGCCTCGGAAGAGCTGCCAGTGCGGCCCACTCCCCTCTTCAGCTCTTCCAGGCTCCCACCCCTCCTTTCCACCACTGGCTTTCCAAGGCCAGGTGGCCTGGAAGCACTTCCCTGCTCCCTCAGCCCACTACCCCCCAGGCCATGACCCTCCTTCCTTGCTTCCAGAAACCTCTCCCCCATGCTTTTAGCCTGCAGTCTCCTCGATGGGGCTTTGGCTCAGCCCTGGGTCTTGCACCAGCACCACTGGTCTCCACTCTCACCCCGACCCCAGATTCTGGCCACCTCACTTTGTTCCCCCCCTCTGCGGTCATCTGCGGTTACCTGTCATCCCTGAAGACAGCTCAGCAAGCCCCAGACAAGCAGGGACCCTCACCACACCCCTCCTCCAGGTCCTTCCCCCACAAGGGCCCATCACTGTGTGGGCTCAGGGCCCTGAAGTCAGGGCGGTGCCTGACTGCTCAGTGTACCGCTGCCTGAATGACCAAGAAGAGGGGCATCTGACTTCAGTCCCTCCCTCCCAGGAGTGGCTGCAGCTGGAGCTGGTATGGTGCTCACCCATTCTTCTTGGGCAAATAGGCCTCCATGTCAAAGAAGAGGCCTTGGCGCTCCTTCATCTGGTTCTCCAGCTCCTGCGCGGCCTCCACGGCCTCTGACGGAAGGGAGGGTTTGCACCTGCAGGTGGAGCAGACTCAGAGCAGGGGCAACCCCAAGGGCAGGAGGGGCAACCCCCAGGGCAGGCCCAGAGAGGGGAGAGGCTGTGCTCGTCACCCTGAGGGCAGCACCACCCTGCCTACCCACACCTCGCCAGCGGGTGCGAACCTCTTCAGGACGAGGCCCAGTTCCTGGAGCCGCTTCTTCTGCCGAGCAATAGAGCTGGTGCAGTTGTTCTGCAGCTTGGTCAGCTCCTCCAGCTTCAGGCGGTAGAGCCGGTGGGTCTCCTGGGGCCCAAGGGGACAAGGTGCAAGCTGCTTGGGGAGCCACAGCCAGAGCCTACTGGCGGGCATGGGCTCACCAGGAGGCAGGACTCGTCGTATTGGCCAGGGACCTGCCTGGTTGTTCTCCCAAGGCACTCCTCCTGACACCAGGCTGGCTCCCGCAGGGTTTTCCTAGTCTCGGCCCATCTTCCTGTGGTCCCCACCCCTCCACAGGATCTCTGTCCTGAGTCTGGATTCTAGGAACACAGGTCCACCTTCTGAACCAAGTGGGTGGCTTCAGGCCCGCTCAGACCCTCCTGCCTACCCAACCTGCAAGGACAGGGAGTGTGTGTATGGGGCGGGGGTCAGGCACCCACAGTGCCTTCTGGATGCTTCCTCCCAGGTTAAAGGTCATCAGGCTTCAGCCTTGCACCTCCTGCCCTAAGGCCAGTCCCCTCCCCTCCTCCAGCACCTTTGGCCTGAGGCTTCCCCTAGCACTTTGCCCTGGTGGGGGAATCTCAAGAAAGCACAGTCTAGAGATTGGGCAAGAGGCAGTGTGGGGAAAGCCAAGCAGTGGCTGAGGCCAGCACAGAGGCAGCCAGGCTAGGAGCCGGTCTGCTCAGGACTCCAGGGAACACTGATGGCAGCTGGAGGGGCAGCACTGGGGGGCAGCCCTGGAGACAGGAAGAGGCTGGAACCAGGCCAGGAGAGGCAAAGGTCTAACCAAGTCTCCAACTGGCCTGGGATCCACTGTGTGTGGGGGCCACCACACCCCCTCAAGCCCCAGTCTGTCACCTCTGCCCAGGCACTGTCACCACTCTCTCCTCCCTGGTCCCAGGACAACAGCCACAAACAAATTCCATCTAGACAACTGCTCCTGCAGCTTCCCAGTGGCTTCAGAGACTCCAATCCCGGCCAGACCCAGGAGGTCCCGCAAGTCTGGCCCCACCCACTACTCCCCTCACTTTCCCAAGCAGCCACAGGGCCGGTCGGTCCCCTCTCCCTTCCCTAGACGGATGCTGGCCTCCTCCTGGGGCAGCCCGCCCGCCCCCGGCCCCGCCTTCACCTATCCACCTCTCCCCACAGCACTGACAGGAGCTGCCGACGGGACGGTGCTGCCGCGGGATGTCTGTGGAGTGCCAGATCCAGAACGCTGGGCCCGGCGGGCTCTGACTCGGGCAGCTGCTCTCCTGGAGGGGACCGGGTCCAGGTCCCGATGCAAGGGGCGGGGGCGGACATGGGGGCCTGTCTCTTTCCATGGCCCTCGCGGAAGATCCAAGCCACCCAGCACAGTGGGGGTCCCGGCAAAAGCAAGTGGACTGTTGCCGGACACTTGGGAGGGGCTGGCTGGAGAAGCTGGGACCCGAGGCCTCGCCACCCTCGGGAGCAACGCCAGGTTCCAGACCCCTGACCCCAATCCAGGCTGCCTGACCCAGCGCTGCCCGACCCTTGACCTCAGCCAGAGAGACGTGGCTCAGGGTCAATGGGTGGCGAGAGTGGAGCCTACCTGGATGCTCTGGAAGTCCTGCTGCAGATCTTCCCAGTCCCGCAGGCAGTCGCCCAGCGGGCCCGGGGGCGGGGGCTGCATGGCTGCCGCGCCGCGGGCCGCAGGAGCAGCGAGTAGAGGATTGCGCCGCAACCCCGGCCGGCCCCAGGCGCCTCCGCCGCCGCCCCCGTCCGCTTCCGGGCTCGCGCCGCCACCGCCGCCAATGGAGAAAGACCGGGCGCAGGCCGCGCGCTGGCCCCGCCCCCCTCCCCAGCCAATCGCGGTCGGGGGCGGGGCCACGCACTCGAAGGGCGTCTCGCCCCGCGACTCCGGCCCGGGTGGGTGGCTGGGGCGGCGGCGGCCCCGGGCCTGGGCTCGGTCTGCCGTGCCAACTACGTGGTGCTGCCCGCAGTGCCCCAGCCCGCGGTGCTGGGAGCAAACCAAGACCCAGAGAGGTGACACCGACCTTAAACACTTCTCTTCGCGGAAGCTATTCCCAGAGTCGGCTCCTGCTAGGATTTTTAGTCCCCTCTCTGGACTCCCTGCTCCCAGGCTCACCTCCACTGCCCTTCACACAGCCACTAGACTGCCCTTCCTAAAACACAAGGCTAAGTCCCCACCTGTCCCTGCCTCGCAGGAGGTCCCTTGCCAAGCTCTGCAGCCATCCCAGACTTGGTCCACCCCAGACTGAATAAAGGGTGCTGCCTGAAAAGCTCTTCCCCCTCCGGCAAAGCCCACTCCTCCTCAAAGACTTGGCCACCCTCCCTGCACCTCCCTCCCACTCTAGAGGGCCCAGGAGGCCGTGGGCACTCTTCTCTTTGCCCAGCCTCACCCAGGTGGTTGCAGGGAATGTTTGCTGAATGAACTGAGGAGGCCCCCGCATTGATGTGCATCCTGAATTCCTGCCAGTCCCCGGTGTGCCCTCTCCCCATCCCCAGGTGGTTCTGTGGTTGCTGCCAGCGAATGTTTGGGAAACTCCTCCTTTTAAGATCTGAGGAATTTTGAGGAACCTGGGTATGGGGGCTGGGGGGTGGAAGTCTTTCCCTGGTGACCACAGCCAGGCAGCAATGAGTCCGGTGGGAGCCGAGAAAGGCAGTGACAACTGAGGGACGGGCTGGGAGGGTCACAGCACCAGGCCTGGGAATGAGGTAGAGGGCCAAGGCTGAGCCTGGCATCTCTGGGGCTGGGGATCTCCGCTTGTGGCCATTGTGACACCCGCTGTGGACCGACAGGGGAGCAGCTCCCAGGAAAGCTCTGAAGGGTCCGAGTCACAGGGTGTGTGGCAGCTGCTTGGGCAGCCAGAGGCAACTCCAGGGGTGCAACGGGGTATTCCAAGGTAACCCGGGATATGAGCTGTCCTGAGCGGAGCACACGCCTCCTGCACTGAGCGGGAGCATGGAGAACCAGTGAGAGTCGGACGCAAGGCTGCAGGTGGCACAGGCCTCTTCTTTCCACACCAACCTGGGTACACACGGGCCCTCCACCCACCAAGGTCCCAGGCAAGGATAGTCAGCACCCATCACTGGGTCTCAGAGGAGATCAGAACAGTGGATTGAAGATATCTGTGACACAGTCTCCAAGGACAATCTTCTCCCACTCCAACAGCTGAGTCACCAGTCCCCAATTTGGACGCATGTCATTTTTGCACTTCTTAACGTAGGCCCAGGACCTCTGTGAACAGAGAGAAAGGAGACATCAGCACTGGCCGTGGCCCTAGATCAGAGCCAACTCAGGAGACAGGAAGCACTTGCCCAGGGGCCCACAACATGGTTTAAGAGCTGGACACAGCAGCAGCCTGGATGGCTCGTTAAGGCAAGGTCGGGGGAGCTGGCTGCACCTTGGGCAAGCCCCTTGGCATTTCCTTATAGGGTGACAGACTGTTCCTATTTCAGACAGCTGCTAGAAACCCTGGGACAACACATGTGAAGCCTTCTGTGGGGTGACACAGCACACCCAAGCCTGGTGCCCAGGGCCTCAACAAAGGTTTGCATTGTCATGGATCAGGGTTACTGGAAAGGAAGGAGGCCTGGGGCAGATTCTTTGAAGAAGGAAAATGAAACCTGCCTTCCTTCAGGGTTAGAAAGGTGTGTAGCCACTCTCCATCCGGATTGAGGACAGGAAAGGAAAGGGGGACTGGTGAAACTAAGTAGAAACTACTTAACATAACGAAGACTGTTTAGGAGAAAGCCCCTGCCAACAGCGGCTCCCTGGAGAAAGACTGAAGTTCCTCCTAGAGGAAAACTCAGAGGAACAAGGCAAGGAGCCACTTTCACCTCTTCTATTAGCACTGGAAGGAACAGTCAGCACAGTTAGGCAAGAAAGAAAAGACACCCAAATTGGAAGAAAAAGAGATTAGCTCCAGCCGGGCATGGTGGCACACACCTGTAATCCCAGCACTTTGGGAGGCTGACGGGAGAATCGCGAGTTCAAAGCCAGCCTCAGCAAAAAGTGAGGTGCTAAGCAGCTCAGTGAGACCCTGTCTCTAAATAAGACACAAAATAGGGCTGGGGATGTGGCTCTGGTCAAGTACCTCTGAGTTCAATCCCCGGTACCAAAAAAAAAAAAAAAAAGATGAGCTCTATGTAAAGATGAAGATGAAATGACCTCATGTAGAAATTTCTAAAATTGAATACACACACAGCAAACGGGTCCCGTGAAGTTGCAGAATAACAAAATTAGCACATCAATCTGTTACATTTCTACAAACCAACAATGAACAATCCAAAAAGAAAATTAAGAAAACAATTCCATTTACAATAGCATCAAAAAGACTAAATCATTTAACCAAAGAGGCGAAAGACATACCAGAAACTACAAAAAGCATTGTAGAGGGAAATTAAAGGTGACACAAATAAATGGAAACATATCCAATGTTATAGAAAACTTATTATGGTCCAGATGCCCATACTACCTAAATAATCAACAGATACAAGAATCCTTACCTAAATCCCAATGGCATATTTTGTAGAAATAGAAAAATCTTAAAATTCCCCAAATTAAAAAAAAAACAAACAACTTGTGAAAAGAACAAAGTTGGAAACTCATACTTTAATTTTGAACCTTATTACAAAGCTAATCCAGCCACTCCCTAGTAAACCTTATAGCTAAATGGCCCTGTCTCTTGGTACTATTGGAGGGTGGCTGGGTCAGAACAGATCCTGGAAGAAAAACCATAAGCCCCATCCTCCCGCCCCGCACATTACCCTTCCTGGCCCACTAAACACCTGCCAGCAGACAGGAAAGACAGGTGCAGTCAGCCTCATCCTACCTGGCAAGGTGACACGAAGGTGAAGGGACATGCCCAGGTCATACTTGTGAAGAGGCAAGGCCAGCACCCTCCCTCCTGGCCCTGTTGCAAGTCAGACCTGGAGCTGAGCCAGCCAGCCGACCCCAGCCCTCCCACTTAACAAGGTGTAGCTTTGGGCACGTTACCCAGCCTCCTCAGGCCCCGAGAAATGGAGATAACAGTCGTACCTAAGCTGCAGGATTGTTGTAGATGTTTTTATTACAATTAAAAAGCAGGGGGGGCTGGGGCTATAGCTCAGTGGCAGAGCGCTGGCCTAGCACGCGGGAGGCACTGGGTTCGATCCTCAGCACCACATACAAATAAAATAAAGATATTGTGTCCACCTACAACTAAAACATAAATATTAAAAAAAAAAAAAAAAAGCAGGGTTTGAGCCAGACACGGTGGTGCACACCTGTAATCCCAGCACTTAGGGAGGCTGAGACAGGAGAATCGTGAGTTCAAAGCCGGCCTCAGCAATGGTGAGGTGCTAAGCAACTCAGTGAGACCCTGTCTCTACATAAAACACAAAATAGGGCTGGGGATGTGGCTCAGTGGTCGAGTGCCCGAGTTCAATCCCTGGTACCAAAAAAAAAAAAAGCAGGGTTTGGCATGTGGGGTCCACTATGCCACCATTAGCTATTAAAAATACTTCAAGTGTGTTTTTATTTTTGTTTTCTTTCTGGACATCTTTAAAGGAGAAAAGCTACTCCTAGCAGTTCGATCACTGAATCTGATGTTTCATACACATGCTCCAGGGTCCCAGCCTTGCACCAGAGCTTTGAAAGCCCAGGTCAGCAGTGGTTCCCATGCCAGTAGACCTTGGGTGTGGTTTTTTCCCACCTCCCTGTCTGACCCCCACACATTGGCCTTAATGCCCACAAATCTGGGCTGGGGCCCAGGAGTCAGTATGTTGGGCAGCCCGTGTCCCTCTTTGCCAGTCCTGAGGGCTCTGATCATCACACTGAGCTGACCACAGCCAGAGGGCATGATGTCCCTGCAACACAGACAAAGAGCCCATCCCAGGACCCCAGCACCACATGGGCAATGGGAGGCAAGAACACCTTCCAGAGTCAAGCCCAGGCCAGCCTGGGCCAGCGATCCTGAGTGCTGCCTGGCAGCAAGGAAAACTAGGTGCCATGCAGGGCATGGTGGCAGTCCTTCCTGTCACAGCTCAAGGGCGGCACAGCTTTTCTGGCCAAGAGTTATCAAGATGGCGTCTTTGGGCAGAGTGTCCAGCAACAGCACTTCCTGCAGATGAGACAAAGATGGCTGCCCAGGAAGGGAGTGCCAGGGTTTCTCTCCACAGCAAGACAGCCTGGGCCTCAGGGACCTGGTGCTCATGCACCCACTGGTCACTGACTGGGACAACCCAGCACACAAGGAATGGGCTGTGCACTTCACTGCAGGAGCCAGTGGAGGTCAGGGGGCTGGGTCTGCATGATCCCCATAGCCCTGGGGGCCTGGGCCACTCAGGAGCCCAAGAGGTGGGCCCTCCTCACTTGGCCCTCATCCCAGCCAGCCCTGGAGAGCAGCCTGTCACCTTTGCTTTTGATGTGGCCAGGGACAGGACAGTGACTTGCTTGTCAGGGCTAGAGAACATATTCAATGTCAGGGTTGGAGGGCTCCCTGAGATCTTTTGGTCCCCAACCCCTCAGTGGAAACCAGGGGCCACAATCTGATTCCACATCGAGACTCTTCAAGGGCTGGGTGGTGTCTCAGTGACAGAGCCCTTGCCTAGCACATGTGGGGCATTGGGTTCAATCCTCAGCACCACATAAAAATAAATAAATAAAATAAAGGTATCGTGTCCATCTACAGCTAAAAATACCATTTTAAAAAAGATCTTCTTCAATTGTGTTAAATTATACAGAACATAAAATTCACCGTTTTAACCACCTTTAGATCTATCCAGTTCCGTGGCGTTGAGGACGTTCACATTACTGTTCAACCGTCACCGCGGTCCATCTCTAGAATGTCTTCATTTTCCCCAACTGACACCCTGACTCCATTAAGCCCCGACTCCGCAGCCCACTTGTTCCCTGAGCACATCTGTGTCCACTGCTGATTCCGATACTCTGGGTACCTCACACAGGGGAATCCCATAGTCCCAGCCCTTCACTGAGCAGCTTTACAGAGCGCAACCTCCTCAAGGATCATCCACGTGCCATGCGCCCGAGTTCCCTCCCTTTTCAAGGCTATTTGCCTGTGTGGATGTGTCACATTTTGTGTTTCCTTTCATTTGTCCACAGGTACTTGTGTTATTTCCACACTTCGGCTGTTGTTCATAGTCCTGCTGTGACCATGGGTGTGGGAATACCTGAGTCCCATCTCCACTTCTCTGAGGTGTACGCCTGGAAGTGGACTTGCCGGACTTCCAAGACTTTCTAGCCTGCAACTTCCTGAAGAGCACGCTGGGTCCATATCCAAAACCACTGGCCGCTGGGCAACGGCCCTGGTTATTCTTCACCCCTGCCCTCCCCCAAACAAACATGGGGACTTTTCAGCTCCCACTCAAGCCCTCTGAGACCATGGACAGGCAAGGACCCCCTCCCCAGGGCAGGTGCCCAAACGAGCCCTGCCTGGGAGTCAGAGGCCCCGAATCTCCCAGGGTCTGCCAAGACAGCGCCCCTCCTCCCTCCTGCTCTGGGCCCCACTTTCAAGGTGAGGAAAGTTGACATGGTGCCCACTGAGGCCCTGCCAGTGCTGCCATTCTGTGACTCCACATCGTCATCCTTTGGACAAACCCAAACAGACCTAGGGGACAGACGGGCAGCAGGGGAGCCACGAAGCTGGTGCTGCCAGTCAGCCTGGCCTGTGTCCTGGGCCAGCACTGTGTACCAAGCCTCTGGCCTGAAGCTTTGGGACCTGCCCTTGGGTGCCATGTGTGGGGAGACACCCTGATTTGGAGTTCCCCTCCTAATTCCTCCCCTCCCCACCCCAGAGCTGGGGCCCCACAGCAGTGCCAGGCCCTATTTCTCCCAGGTCCGGCCCTGACTCCACATCCAGGGTGGCTGTGGCCCAAGCCTGCCCAAAGGAACACGTACCTTCAAGGTCTCCTCATTCCGGTGCATGAGGAAGGCCACAATGACCGCACAACTGCGGCTGATGCCCCGGGTAGAAAAGACCAGAAGGACAGAGCCAAGCTCCAGGTGAATTTCTGTAGAAGAAAGGAATGGGTGGGGTTGGCAGAGCCCTCTTCCCCATGGGCCTGGAACCTGGGTGCTGTCAGAGACCGGCCTCCGTATGCCCGTGGTTCAAGCAGGAGTACAGAACAGCACACCCAGCCCGGGCGAGTCACATGACTGCTCTAGGACACTGCTTGGCTAGCAAACGGGGGTCCTCAGACCTAGCTAGCCATTCAAGAACTCACTGGCACTGCCAGGTGAAGGCCTTTTCCTGGCTCTCCAGACTTCTAGCCCAGGAAGCTGTTGCCAGTTGGCCTAATGCCGACAGGACTATCCCCCAAGGACACTCGAGTGCCAGCTGAGCAATGCGGCGGTGTGAACCCTGGCTCTGTCACTCACTGCTCTGTGGGGCTCGGGCAAGTTACTCTGAGCTACGGTTTCCTCATGGAAAGTGGGGTCTTTGCCTGGCCCGTGCTGAGCTCCCCAGCCGCGTAGGAGGCTGAGACCCATTGCCTGGCATAGAAATGCCAACCACAGTCACATAACCCCCAGGCTGGGAGTCCTGCCCAGTGAGGGTGGGGGGATCTAAGCTGTCATTACAGGTGGGCCCGGGAACCTCAAGAACCGAAGATGAGCATACCACGTGCAAAGCCAGGCTGTCAGAGCCGGAGGGGGACTCGGGAATGATTAAGGCCAACTGCCTCTTTGTATACATGACGAAACTGAGACACACATCAATGACAGGCTGGCCCAGAGCCGCCCATTGGGGTGGAGTCTCTCTGTGCCACAGACTCTGCTACTTTAAGGTGGGCTACATGGGCAGTCTCAGTCTGAGATCCTGGTTGAGTGAAAGTGGCAATCTGCTGGGCTAATGAAGGGTGCTTGAGCTCCAGTGTCCTCTCCAGCTGCTCAGGCTGGGGGCTGTGAGGGTGCCAGGCAGGCATCACAGGTGGGGCCTCTGCCCTGACTCAGCCTTGCTCTCCAGGGACCTTCCTTTCCTCAGACAATCCTAAGCCCTGGGAATGACTGTAAAATCCACCCTGGATGACGTGAGCAGCTAGGGGGTGCTGCTTTGTGTGTGGCGGGAGGACAATAGGTGGCAGGGAGCCCATGTGGAGCGGCACAGCAATCGGGCCTGGGAGGTTTGGAGTGCTCCTCCCTCCATCCACACCCTGTCCAGCGCCAGACTCGGGGGCACCGATGGAGCAAGACACACCTCTGGGTCCCGACAGCCTAATGCAAAGCAGGCATCACGGACACGGGCACGTGTGGTGGCCAGCTCCCACATCTTCAGAGAGGCTCAAAGGGACATGGCAGCCACACTAGGGCTGCTCAACCCGCAGCCTGGTGCTCCCATTGGACCCCAAGGGAAACGCCATGGTGGCTCATCTTGTGGGGGTCCTGAGAAGCTGGAGTCTTCCTGGGTTGTCCACACTTGGCCAGGCATGTGCTGGGCCCTGCCACCTCTGTCCTTAGCACTGGGAATCGTGATCAGTGATAGGCATGTGGAGGAGGTACTGTAGTCCCTCCACCTCCCAGGCAAGTTGTCCCCTGGTTAGGGAAGGCCCCTTACCAATGAAGTGGCAGAGGTGGCGTAAAAAGGGAATGATCTTGGCTTCTGGGGTATCTTCTATCTGGATGTGCAAAAGGTTGTTAGCGTCGCCTGCAAAACTAAACAAAGAACACAGGTCATGAGCACATAGCCATCCTTTTCAGCAGCAGGGCCACTGGGGAAGGATGCCAGAGCTCCAGGAAGTAAAAATGGTAATAGTGGCATCACTGTGTCGTTCAGAATGTGAGTGAGAACTTTCAACATCTCACCACTAAGCATGATGGTTACTGTACAGATCGTTTTGTCCAGTGCTGGCATCAAACCAGGGCTTTGGCCACGCTAGGCAAATGCTCTACAAGGGCTACAAGGGCACACCAGCTGTAGAGATTTTTGCGTATTTTTAAAAGTTAGTTCAAGAAAGTTCCATTCTATTACTGGTTTTCTAAGTTTTTTTTTTTTTTTTTTTAATTATGAGTGGGACACAGTGGTGAACACCTACAAGCTCAGCAATTCTGAGGTATCACAGGTTCAAGGCCAGTCCCAGTGGTTGAAAGCAACTAAGGAAAATTTTTTAAAAATTAAAATGAAAAGGGCTGGGTTGTAGCTCAGCAATCAAGTGCCCCTGGGGCCAACCCCAGCACTGAAAAGAAAAATTAAGAATGCACAGTGAAGCTGGGTGTAGTGGCACTTGCCTATAATCCCAGCAGCTAAGCTCCAGAGGCTGAAGCAGGAGGATCACAAGTTCAAGGCCAGACTCAGCAATTTAGCAAGGTCCTGAGCAACCCTGTCTCAAAATAAAAAAAAAATAAAAAGGGCTGGGGATGTGGCTCCATGGTAAAGTGTTCAATCCCCAGTACTGAAAAGAAAAATTAGGAATGTATAGTGAATCTTACCAAATGCTTTCTCTGCATGTTGCGATAATTGGTTTTTTTCCTTCTATGTTAATGATATGGTAAGCTAAGAATTTTCCAGAAGTTAAAGCAACCTCATATCATTGGAATAGACCCAACTTCATCACCAGGTATTATCCTTTCATATATCACCATATTCAGTGTGCTAATATTTTATTTAGAATTTTTACATCTATATTCACAAAGAAAATTAGTCGTACAATTTTCCTGCATTATAGCATCTTAGGTTATGAAATTAAAGTTATGTTGGTCTCATAAAATAAGTTGAGAATTGTTCTTTTTATTCTCTAAAAAGAAA